>CALNXK010000049.1:1887500-1907500 GCA_942486035.1 Porites lobata | reverse complement strand
TCGCTCCGCATAAGCGGTTACAGGTATTGGTGGATTTCCACTGTCGCGTATGTTTTGCATTTGTGTACACGTACGTAAATTTTTACTCTCTTAAATAAAATTGAAGCAAGATATAAAGTGTTGAGCTTAAACGCCAAGTTGAGAGAGGTTCAACTCTTACGTTTATGCGCGACCTTTCATAAATTGCCTCTATTTCATTTGTGAACGTAAATTTTACGCCCGTACGCACGTAAAAATTACGCGACAGTGGAAATCTACCCTATTTCAGGTGTAAAATAAAATCGGTGAAAGCGGCCACAGTAACTTTAAATGTTTGACAGGAATGGAAAAATCAGTTCGTAAGTCTGAGTAGGCGTGAGGTTTAGGCTAAGGCTCGCAGGTCCACCTCATACCTGTTTCAAACTTTTAGATAGTGGGTAGATCTGTGCTTTTGTCTAACCCTTGTTATCATTATACATCCTTTTCCATCAGGTCCATCCACCCCCTGTTGACACTGTTATAATGCCAGATGGTAAGTATTGTTTTTAAGGTTTGTACACAGAGAAGACGAGGAGAGTAAATGTAGAAGGACGCCTCCCTGACCAATTTTGTCGCACGAACATAATACCAACACTCCGGGTCTTTTAAGATAACTGAGGAAAAAGTGCTGCCTTTGTAAAGACATCTGCAAACGGTTAGGGTTCTTTCCATTTGTCAGAACTGGCCGGTCAGACCTTTCCCGTCGTAATGACAATTTTACTTTTAATCAAAACTATCCAGCCAGATCAGTCAAATCCTAAATAGTATGCACGTTTTCAGCAAAAACCGTTTGGAAAAAGCCGATTTCATTTGCTAACTGACTGGTCCGGCCGGCCAGTTCTAACAAATGGAAAGCGCTCTTAGACTTTCTAGTCCTCTCAGATAAGGAGGAAAAACCGTAGGCCCCTTCTCACAACCCTTCCACATATAAATTCTGTGGAACGTTAAACAACCCACACACTGTTCGCAAAGATGTTCATGAATGTAGGAGAAGTAGTCCGCGGTGTGGTGGTCTATCTCTCATGACCTGTCTGTGGGTCTCGGAGAGTAGAGTTTCTACAGTTCTGCCGTTATGTACTAAAATTTCATCTTTTTTGTTCAATGTGGTGTCTAAAATTATTCATAATATCTTTTTGTTTTTGTTACACTGTATATAGGGAGCAAGGGTGGGGCAGTGGTGAGAGCACTCGCCTTCTCCCAATGTGTCCCGGGTTCAAATCCCGGCGTCGATGCCATATGTGGGTTGAGTTTGTCGTTGGTTCTCTCCTTTGCTCCGAGAGGTTTTTCTCCGGGTACTGTGGTTTTCCCCTCTCCTCAAAAACCAACATTTCCAAATTCCAATTCGACCAGGAATCAGGTAGACGAAGAACCACTATGTGGATTTGCTTCCTGCAAATCGTTATTTATTTATTTATTTTATTTATTTTATATAGGGAGACCCAGAAAGGCCGGTCCTCCTCCTGAGCGCAAGCTAGAAGGAAGTATAGATGTTATTGGAGGAGAAGGTTCAAGAGGTATGTGGATTGTTGTACTTTGAAACTTTATTTGATGGCAAATACAATCCCTCTGTATTTTTAAAAGCAAACTAATTTAGTTTTCTTTTTATCAGTGGTTTTTTTAATAGTTTTTAATAGTTTTTTTTAATAGTTTTTAATAGTTTTGTATATTC
Source organism: Porites lobata (assembly GCA_942486035.1). Taxonomy (NCBI): domain Eukaryota; kingdom Metazoa; phylum Cnidaria; class Anthozoa; order Scleractinia; family Poritidae; genus Porites; species Porites lobata. The sequence goes on along the minus strand of CALNXK010000049.1, from coordinate 1,905,813 downwards.
TGGTATAGTTTTATTTATTATTATCTTAGAGTTGGCGTAATGTCCCAAACGATTTTGCCGACATAACGATATTTAGATTTAGATTTAGATTTAGATACAGTACTTCATGGTTGAATGCCATATACACGACAAGCCCACAATGCCTTGCGGCAATATTCTATTTGATTGCCTCCCAATAGACACGCTGTTCATCGCTCTTACTGATGAGTTTCCCCGTAGTCCTCAACACAACTTATACGTGATCCAACGTCATCATGAAGACCTGGACACTCGACGACATTTCAGTCCATTTTCTTGTTGAACTTGGATACGGTTCCCTAATAAATCCAGAAAAATTCGCGAACATTTGACCACATAGCCACTACGAATTTCCTTTTCGTGTTCGTTCAAATTCGCTTTCTAACCTGCCTCGGCTCCTGGAGCGATTAAAATAATGCTCGGTAGAAGATGCACACTGGTTGTGACGATAAAGGCCACACGTAGCCGGATAATTTTGAAAAACGGAGAGTTTTTCTTCCTTTCCAAAAAATCCGCGTTGGGAGCGTTCGCATTCTCTGGTATCCAACAACTCTACGTAATCTTTTTCAAAAAGAAGCTATGTTTTCATCCATTCGAACGAGTACGGAGTTTTCAAAACTCTTCCCTCTGGAGAGCGTTTTTTAAAAGATGCGTTTTTGGTGACTGTCTCAACTGAATACGTGTGAACGATAGGCCGAACCGAAAAAATAAATCTCTGATTTCAAACAAAAACGGATACATGTGGACGGGGATAAGAAACCTTATCTGGTGCTGACTGACAGTGTTCTCCTTATCAGGCGGCATCCGGTAAAATTTACCGTCTGAAGCAACACTTCTTAGTACTTGCTAGCGCTGAAGGTTTACTGTAATAAATAAGTTGTTTTAAAAAATACGCAAGTTGTGATCCGATCTGATCAAGGTAATGAATGAATATATGGAAGTGCACTAAAGTATACACAGCTTTTCTTTTTATGGGCCACGCATTTTGGAAAGAAAACGTTGAAGACGGGGTAAAATTATTGGAATCAAACGTTTTAAATTGTTGTCTAAAGATAACAACGGCTGATTTGCATAGAATGGGTCTTAAAATGAGGTAATGACGTTTCAGAGAACTTAGAGCCTAAATTTCACAGCGAGGTCGAAACCATGTCCCTCACTCCACTAACCCCCTCCCCCAAGGAAAGTGCGCTTCTAGCACATTTTTTTGCCTTACCGGCCATGAATGGTCCCTTACCTGCTGAGCTAAAAATTAGGGAGATCAGTACTGACTTGATTTTGTTTTTACATTAGTTGAAAGTCGCAGGCGACGTGACGAGGATGTAATGATGCCGATGATGGGTGAGGGTATGAATCCTGACATGGGTCCACCACGCCCAAGGCACTTTCCACCAGGTGAGGAAAAAACTACGACACATTCACATCGAAATTTTCCTAGATAGCTAAAGAGGTGATATTCGTTAAAGAAATATCAAAAAAAGGGTCAAATGCGTTTCGGGTGTATGACCCTTCTTCAGGGTGAGGAAAACCGTTGTACAGTACTACGCAATACCATAGACAAAAATGATCCAAGCGCCCGCGCGTGTGCCTAAGATGTATATAATGTCCCTGTTGAAAAAAAAGTGAAATTGATATTCAGCCCTTTCGGCTGAACGGTGCCTGGATGGAAAATTAACCGCATCTCAGGCTGCTTTCGTTGAATATTACTACCCCTGCATAACACCACACCACGCACCTGGACATCAGAAATACTGTGGCCAGTGGAGTTGAAATGTTAGGCCACAGCACACCCAGGAGTGTCGAAATTTACCTGCTTATGTAATAAAATTTCAGGTTAAGCCCGAATCCATTGGTAAATTGAGTAATTTCAATTTTCTGTGGACAAAATCTTGTACGCTTTTCAAGGGCTATAGATATATTTAGTTGTCTGTAATAACACCAGAGATAATTTCTTATGCGACCCCGAGAAAATAGATTTCAAATTTCACAGGAATTGTGACTGACACGGGTAAAATTCATTTGTAAGATTTCATTTCAGTGTCATTTCGTGTACTTGACATTTATTTTCTCTAGTTCCCAGAAGAAATTTTCTTTGATGTTATTGCAAATAACTAATTACATCGAAAGTCCTTGAAAAGTATAAATTAAATTATTCTATAGCCCTTTTTGTCCAAGTGTTAAAAATGGATTCCGTCTTAAATTGAGTTGCTTGAAATCATGTGTTTCAATGTTAGTAGTGCATCATTTAGCATAGTTTATTGTTGTGTACAAGTTTGAGTGATTACTCTCTTTGTTCTGTTTATTCTGTCCACTCTGGTGTTCACACGATATTCCAACTCAACCGGAGTACACGAATATGGAAACCCTGAATAATGATAAAATCTTGCTTGAAGTCTTCTAATGTGTTGAAGTTGCTACCTTGAACACATCAGAAGACAGGAGGAAAGTTTTATCTGTTCATTTTCCCATTTGAGAAATTCCTAACTTGAATTTGCCGCTTGCCACGATTCTAATTTTCTCTATTGCATGTTGCTCGTTTCCCAATAGGTGCCCCAGGGGGTCCCCATGGTATGCCCCCAGTCTCAGGTGCGCCCCCGTTCATTCCTCCGCATACTGACCCCACAATGGGACCTCCGACATCAGGACCACCCCACGGAATGCCCATGCATGTGCCTCCCGGAGCTCCAATACCTCACGGACTGCCCCCTCCATTCAGACCCATGGGACCAGATGGACCTCATCGCCCGGAAGGAGCACCCCCAGGGATGCCTCCGCCGGGTATGCCGCCTATGCCTGGTATGGCAGGTCCACCACCGCACGGATTTCCGCCGGAAATGGGGATGCCACCGGACGGATTGCACCCGCCATTTGATCCAATAGGTTTGGAAACTAAGTTTTAGCGATTTCACGCCTATTGTATAACATTTGTTTTGAATAATACTTGCATACAACAGTCATTACAACAGTCATTAGTCCGTACAGAATCTGTCAAGAAAGGAACATTTTATACCGGAGCCCAGGCTTTTAATAATTTGCCACCCCATCTGAAGGAAGTTGACTCCATAGTGATTTTTAAAACACTTCTTAATGGTATTATTTTTTAGATTTCTTGTAAATATTTTGGAGTTTTTTAGAGTCTTAATTTACGTAGTTATACAATTCTTAGTTTTTATCCATCGACATTGTACATAGTTTTGACATTTTTCTGATAGTTGTTCTGTTATAGTTATTTTTTCCTTTAATTGTGAATTTTTTAGTTGCCTAGGGCACCCATTTATAACAGCTTCAGCTGACGGATTTACCCTGGTTAAATATGTTGTTATTATGATGATGATGATGATGATGATTATTATTATTATTATTAGGGAGCTTTTGATGGTGACGTCAACTAGAACGGCAAAAAAGCAACAGGTTTAGTTTGGCAAAACAACAACTCTACACGTGCATCACACGTTTTTGTACACATTTTCTTTGCCGTCACTGTACGACGTCGACGTGAAACTTCCTAATTTCACATTTTGTGGAAGACGTGAACACAAGACAACGAGTTTCTTTTTTTTTTCCCTGAACTTTGATGCAGTATTTTAGAATTCAACTCTAGAAAAAATTGCCAACATTTGACGAATTGAACGAGATGGAATAAGCGCGATAAAGTTTGAGGCAGCGCGACTTCACTTTTTAAGTGACGTTTTTGTAGCCGTCGCCGTTGTTGTTGTTCTCTATAAGCACACGAGGCGCCAAATGTTGGGATTGGCTTGTGAAGGAGTTCGGTACTGAAAAAAGAAAAACCAATGAAAAAGTTAAAGGTGAACAGAGCAAAAATATTGAACGGTTCCTTGTGAACGAAGAGTCTAATCAAATTTTTTAGTCACGAAAATTCGTTCCGTGTCGTGTGAACGTTGGTCTCCCCTGAAGACATTAGGGAGCTTTAGCATCGACCACGGAAACTGCAGCGAAAACGTTAGTTTTGAAATGAATTCCCGCTTTTTCAATCTTTGTCGCGTTTATTCCAATTTGCTGAAAATGGCAAGTGTAGACGAATTTCCCTGGAGTTGATTTCTTGAGGACCGCACTCAAGTTTATAGAGAGAAAAAGAGATTCGTCGTCGCTTGTTTACGTCCTCCAAAAACTTGATCAGGCATTTTCACGTCGTAGTCGTGCAGGTCAAAGTTGTTGTTTTGCATCCTGGACGTCCTCTTTGCCGTCGCCGTCGTCGTTGCTAGAGCTCCCTAATCTTAAGGACTCGTCACGCGTACCAAAGATCACGTTAGGTCACAGTTTCAGCTGTAACAACAGGTACCATAGCCTTTTCTTTTCATCCCCAGGTCGTGGAGGCATGGGAATGCGTGGTAGAGGCCGGGGTCGCATTCCAATGGGACCCCCGGGAGTACCTGGCATGCCCCCCACCGGAGAATTCCCACAAGGAATGGACGAAAGGTACCCCTTTTTTATCAGTCTTCAGAGTACCCGTTAGGGAAGAGAAATTTAAAAGGCACCGAGTCGAACAAGCAGTAGGTTAAGCTGAGCTCTCAGCTTAATGGCAGGTCATCAGTATGCCCTTTCAGAAGTACATGTACATTAAACTCTCTCTTGACAGACGCCAGACGACAGTATGGACAGCGAAAGCATCAACTTTGTGAACTGTCTACCTTGAGTTGGGATTCCACAATAAAGGAAAACTCAGAATCAAATCGCGATTCAATTTAGACTTACACCTACCCTTGCTGTCAATTTAGACTTACACCTACCCTTACTGTCATGTAATTAAGAATCTTTCTTCTTCCTTATCTTCTTCCAGGGGCCCGAGACCTTTTGAGGAAGGCGCACCCTTTTTCCATGGAGGTAAGACTAAGCTTTTCACCTTCTTTTATTTTGCCGCTCTGGAGAACTGGCTCTTGAATAAACACTAGTTAATAGAGAGATTAAGCATCGCGTTTACGGCAAACGGCGAACATGAGATTCAAGTTAAGAAATTTTCAAAATGAGTCATGAGCAGATAAAAACAGTTTAAAACGTTCTTATGGATAGAATTCGGGTGAATCTACCGACCTTTTTTTTTTTTTGAACAGTAAACGACAAGTACATGGAAAACTTGGTCACGTGGTACAAATTTACGTTTGCCGTTTGCCGAAAACGCAGTGTTTAATCTCTCTGATAACGTAAGCGCATAACGGGAACTAAAAAAGTCACTTTTATGGAAATCCATCAACTCGCCCACTAGAAGAAATTTTCTTCTCAGTTGAACCGACAACAATTGCTGGAAGATTTGCCACAAAGGAACTTAAACCCTTTTCACTTTAAAGAATGCCAAGAAGCACTTCAAGAAGTCCCAAATTATTTTTTTCTTAAAGAATGAAATATATATATCTATATTGTTACTATGCAAAACAACTGCTGAAGAGGTGTTTTTTGACTGGTCACACCTTAGTGTGAAGTTCTTACAGTGAAAATAATGAATAGATAATATCATATGGAAAAGGTACTGCTAAAAAGATATCATTTGAATAGTCAAACCGTAAGATTTCATCCACAGACTCCAAATTTAGAACTAGAAGTGCAACTGATACCTCTAGTATTGGCTCGGTGTGTTTTGCTCAAGGTACATCTGAGAGCGACGGTGCCCTATCAGATGAAAATCTAGTGTTGAAAATCTGCCAAAATTCGGACGTGCCTAAAAATTGTGAAATATAGATTTCTGACCGGTGAAACCACAAAGTATTGTTGATGTTTTCATTTAAAAAGCCTGGTGCCAAAAAGAACCTTCAGTAAATGCTGAAAGTTGGCATGTGCCGAGATCGGTCACTGACAGCACGTGTTTTAGCGTCTCAAATCTCTTCGAAACTGGACGAGAGTCCCTTAAACACTATAACAACAGTTGACGGCCAAACCAGAGCAAGTTTCTTTAAAAAGTTTCTTTAATCACTTATTTTCGATCTAAACTTCACACAAAAAAAAGACGACTTTCACTTCACACATAGACTGATACCCAATTTCGTGTAAGTCGGAAATCAAACAAAAAAACTGTTCTTTTCGTTGCCTCAGGGCATACCCAACGAAGGGAAATTGCCAACGTGGGTTATATCTCAATATAATTATCATTATAAGATATCAATGATATATCAATATATCAGTATTCAATATAAGATCGTGCTATTGACTTTATCAAAGATTTAAAGGGCTCTCTCAAGGACAATTTTTTTTTATTTTGCTTTTTGGAAAGTCAATGTCACGATTAGATGAAACAAATCTCTAACAATTATTAAACGTAAAAGGTTTGTTGCTTTGAAGATAGTTCCTACAGTCGGGCGCCAGCGACTTTTCATGCGCGTTTTCCGCTTTCTGTCATGTCTTTTTTAGTGACCGGCGCTGCGTGTTTAGCAAAGCAGTTTCCCAAATAACGTTAATTACTTTTTTCAAAAGTCGTTTTTAAATAACATGCAACTGCAAACGTCGAAGGCGAGGCAATTGGAGAATAATGTTATTTGAAGCTTATTTACTAGAAAAACAAACAAGTAAAAATTAAATGGGTTGTCATTTTTCTTTTTCTCGATTCGTCCTTTACAAATTTGAAGAGCTACATAAGGGCTACGTACGTTCCCGTGAAATTATTTTTGGCGGGAAACTGAGAAGGCGACAACACCTGTTTCCCACCATTTTCACACATATCACGCAGCTTCGACTAACTGATCTTTTTTGTTTTCCTTTTTTACTAAAAGCTTTTTTCTTTTTTTCCCTGGTTTGTTTTCTCCATTCTCTTTCCTGTTGTCGATTTGTAAGAGATAAACCCACTGAAAGCTTAAGTTTGTTGTATTTATTCTATGGTTAAACCCGCGACAGCATGGGTACAATTTAGGAAGAAAGCTCTTTCAATTATCATTATTGAGAATGTTTGAGAGATTATTCCGGTTATGTAATTGTGTCTCATATGCAGTTTACGGAAGATATATTTGAAAACCTGCCTGTAAACTATTTCAACATCACTGTATGGTTATTTTTGTCTACGAATGTCCCTCTCTTTGGCAATTTCAGTTGGTTAACAAAAGTTGTGTAAACCGTTTTGAAAATAGCCATTTTTCGCATCCGTGAATAGCTTCTCTTTTGCTACGCTTGTTAAAGTGAATAATTGTAAACATCCTGTTCTATTACTTCAGCGCTTGGAAGCAAAAATTGTTATTTGTTGTGAGGAAGATGGTGTGTATTCCGTCAATACAAAAACCGATTCTTTTAATTTTACTTCTCATTCGTTACGTGTGTGTTTCAATTTCCCCGTGATCGCACGTTTTAATTTTGTTCCCTTTAGCGCTTAAAAAAAAATTGTTATTTATTGTAAGGAAGATGGTGTATATTCTATCTGATACAAAAAGTGAATCTTTTAATTTTACTCCCCATCGTTATGTGTTTCAATTTCCCCGTGGTCGCGCGTTTTACTTTTGTTCCCTTTAGCGCTTGATTTTGTAACGCGTTACTCGCCAGTGCAACCGAAAATTTGGCTCTGTTAGAAACATTTTCTCCCGCCGATGTCAGGCGACATATGATATAAAGTGAAGGTGACATCTTTACTGATTACTCAGGACATGACATATCATGGCGCACTTTTAAATGACAGATTATATCAGTTAACTCAAACCATGCTTGTTTTAAAGCGACTTTATTTAATCTGAAGGCTGAACTAACATTTTCATCTCTTACTTAAGGGCTCTTGTAACCTAATGCTACATTCTGCGAAAGCACCGTAGTTAAGAATAGTCGCCTCTTGATCGTTGGAGAGACCATTTCTTGATCTTCAATCTACAACCTGTCCTTCGTTAATGTGTTTTACTGTGAAGAAACATAAATTGTTTCGGCTAATGTCAAAAGCTGCTTGAAGCTAACAATATACAAACCATATCACGTTTAAACCGACTTTTATCGCATTTAGATCACTTCTGGACGGATGTTTTTTTAATGCATGTATGCATATCATTTCTGCATTTTAAATTCGCTCTTGCAGACTCTTTAAGACCAGACACGTATTGTTTTCATTATTTTGGCTTTTAAGTTTTGCTTCTTATTTATCTCGCTTATCGGCGTAGCTTCTTCAAAATGTCGTGATATTGCGGAATTTTCAGTCAGAAATCTTTCCACGCTCAAGTGTCTTGCAATGAAATTTATCTTTCGTGGGTCTGCAGGGTTTTAATTTACAGGTGTTCCGAGTCGATGCGTGTGTATATAGAAGAGCTATTACTTAAAGTAAACCGAAGTTTTCAAATTTCCTTCATTTTCCCCAATTGCCGTAGGTTTTTTTCGGCGCCATCTCGCCGTGAAAACTGATTAACTATATATTTTGATTGCAATTGCTGTACATGGTATGTCAATTTGGATTCATTCATTTTTAACTACAGTGCGCTTTTGTTCTGTTTAATGCTATAGTTATCCAGCAGCTTCTTTTTGTATTTTTTTTGTTTTGTTCGTTATGTCGCATGATTGCGTTGTTTGACTTCAATTTTCCCTTCAGGTGAAACATTTAGGGTTCTTAAAAAAACTGTATGTCAAATATTTATGAAAAAAAGAAAAGAAAGAAACTGAAAGAAAATACGTTTTATTACCTGCAGTAATGCTAAACCTGGCGTTGTAGCTTGTCAACTTCATCACTGAAAAGTCTTTTAAAAGACTCCACAACGATAATTTAATTCCACCCTCTAATTGTGGCTGCTGGCGCTCTGAAAATGCCAGAAATTTGAATATCGCTTCGGTTCGTTTGTCCTTATCAACCTCCTATCCTATCCATTACAGCAACATTGTCATTCAAATGACACCGTGGATGATTGCTCTTGCTAGAACCCAAAATGACAGCTAGTGCATATTGTTGTCATTGGTGTTATTAGTAGTATCTCTATGCATAGATTTATTCCATATTTTACGTCACCGTGGTTTATGCGAGATATTTGGTGGTATCGTCTGTCAAAGAGTAGTCATTCTCTGCTGTTTCACCGCGGGAAGTGTTCTAGGTCTCACGCCAGTCAGTGGCAAATCGCTCGGTTAATTTTGTTCATTCGCACAGGGCCGTGTTAATTGACCAACAGGAGGGCTGTCGACACGAGATTTTTAGAGCAGATCGGAAGGCTAACCATAACGGCCTGATCATTTGTAACTTTTCATTTGGCGCTGTAACTGTTTCGAAGTCAATCAGACGATTAGTATTCAATTGGTGAAGTATTGCCCCGAGTTGATATCACGGCTGCGGTACTGATTTTTGGGCCAACTTACTCCTTGGTGCGAACGTTAAGTAACAACAACAACAACAACACAAGATTCGCATCGGCGGAAGTCTGACTTAACGTGTATCGATCATTTCAGGGGAAACTTTCGAACTTCAAGGAAGACGAGACCATTAGAGTTGAAGCTATCACGACGCTGAGATGAACGAAAGCGCGACAAGTCAAGTACAGTTTCTTCAGTTCTATATAGAACCCTTCCCGTTGCAGCTCGTTCGCTTCATCCTGGACGCTGCCATTTTCTTGTTCGGAGTACTTGGCAATGGTTTGGTCTGTGTGGTGATAATCAGAGAGAATCTATTCCGCTCTCTCGCTTACTGTCTTATTTTTAATTTGGCCGTTAGTGATCTTGGCGTGATATTATTCAGCCTTCCCTTTGGTGTACTCCGAACCGAGGACATTCCTTGGCCGTTTGGTGAGTTTGGCTGTAAAGTTCTGTACCCGCTAAGCGACATTTTCCATGGGGTTTCCATCGCGAGCATCACGGCCATCGCCGTGTTCCGGTACCGAGGGATAATCTCCGGGCATAGCATGAGCCAGAAGAGTGCGGTGAAGAAAGCCAAGATTGTAATTCTCCTTATCTGGTTTTTCTCTTTTATTTTATTTGTCCTGCCATTGTTCTTTGTCATGGCGTACGGACATGACAGACGAGGAGAAATGTACTGCCTTCCGAGGTTTCCGGACGTGTTGTACTACAAGTTGTACCAGGCGGAGACCGTACTGTTAACGTACCTCTTACCCCTGGGAATTATCCTTTTCACCTACCTCCGCATTCGTAGTAGGTTACACGAGAGTATTGCTCTTCATAGCAAAATCCGCCGGGAATCTCGCAGCACCACTGCCTCGCAGAGAGGCCGAACGCGAACCGCAAGTGATCGAAATTTCAAAGCGCTGAGAGTCCTGACGCCGGTGGTGGTGGTTTTCGCGGTTACTATGCTACCCTACAACGTATTCCGGGTCATCGACATATTTTTGGACACATCGCGATTTGAATACTTGCTGCTGTTCTTTAAGATCTGCATCCTATTTTTCGTCTGCAACAGTTCGGCTAATCCTCTGATATACGCCCTGTTCAGCGAGGAATTCCGCAAGGCGTTTAAGTGGCACCTACGGCATTGCTCCTTTTCCAAAAGTCCCTCTAGGCTATTCTCATTCTCTGAGAAAGTTACCTCGATTCGTCAGCGCCGGTCATTCTTTTCCCGCGCAAGCGCGCGAAATAAAGAGCAACCTAGTTCTTCGAACTCGGACGTTTTTGTGTAGTAGTTCGTCGCTTGTTAATCGGAAATCCCAATTGTCACTATTCGTTTTATTTCTCATTATTAACATAGCCTGCTACGCAAACTAATGTTAACATCGTATATTACGATGCAATTCAGAGTTTTACGTAAACCTTATAATGCGGTTTCAGTCTTTGGCTTTGCGAATGAAATCAAATGTGAATTAGGTACTGACCTCCGGGTATGACCGGTAGTTAGGTTTTGGTGGTGGTAATAATGCTATAACACATTAATCTGAGGTCGACATTATTTTAAAGTGTATTCGTCAAATTGAATAATGACGACAACTTTCATGTGGTTCCATTTCTTTCAATTTTATTGCCTGGTTTGGCAAAATTTGTACTTGGACCACGTTGCGTGTTGTTATTTTTATCATATATGGCCTAACAGCTGGAAGGCGTGTACTAGCCAAATTGGATTTTCCAAACACGATCACGTTAATGGATTTAAATAACGAGAATTCGCGGTTCCTGGAGTGAACAAAAGAATTGCGAAATATTGCAAAGTAAAGACGCAGATAACGTAAATATAAATGTAAGACAAAAGAAAGTACTCTACTGTAAACAACGTTGTACTTTAGGAATCTGGGGTAGCCCACCTCTCCCCCGCAGTTATTATTTTCAAACGCGCGGTGACCATCTCTAATAAAGAGAAAATATAGGTTCTATGAACAAGCTAAGTCTGGGGCAAAATTTTTAAGCGCACCCCTAAACGCGAACACTTTAAATGTGGCGTATACTACTCTCGGCTTCGCTTTGTACTGTGCGCTGTGCGCCCATGAGTTTTGTTGTCTTTTATTTGCTAAGAAAATCCGTTCGAATTGAATGTGTCAGTCAATTATCCAGATGTTTTCTTCCTAATTTTTTAGGCATATTTAATGTTTAGTGATAAAAATATTAAATTTTAACTTCTCAGGATTGTAGATCCTTTATTTAAATGAAAGACCATTTTACGCTGGTCAAGCTTATTTTAAACCAGAGATGTGAAATTAAAAGTATAGTTAATCATAAAATGTCGACGTTTATGTCTAACTGTACATTATCGCATGAACTCTCATTTGGGACAGAAATATTATAGTCTCATGCATTTATAGCTCGATATCACCTTGTGGCTTTGTTAATTACGCAAAGTAGTTTTTGTCCTATGAAAAATTGCTCAGTAATTTCTTCATTATGGGAAGATTCAAACATAGGCGTTCGACATGAAATGACTCTTCAGAATGTATTTTTCAGGAAGTTTCCTCTTGTTCTCTAGAAGAAGTGCAGAGTTGTTCGCGTTGAAAGAAAAAAAGTAGCACCGCAAAAAAAAATTCTGGTCAGTGGCTGTCGTCTGTTGAAACGGTAGCATTAGACAGAATGAAACGCAAAAGCATATGAAGAGGCCCGCGCGTGTCGAGATTTTTGGGGGGCGCTACAGTGTCTCTAATCTGTAGAACACTGGCACCTATTTTCACAGTAATAATACGGAAAATCCCAAGACTATTTTATTTGTCAACGACAAGAAAAAAGAAAACGGCCAACTTTTGGAACTATTCAACAATGTCAATGTCTCTTGAGTGAGAAAGATGTATTCAAGATCTGTCTTTTTGTCTAGGACAAAACTGATACTATTAAACTTGTTCATACTGCATTCTTTCTTTAAGCCATATCACTTGATTACCTATCTCAAATTTAATATCAGAAGCTCCACTTGTGTAAGTTCCCTGTTGGAGTGCCAGTGGGGTTGGGGGGAGGGGTCTGAGAGTTGTTGTAACCCTTATCTCAGGCCTGAACGGCACAAAACCCCTGCCTTTTCGGCGGTACATACCTATATGGCTTATATAGGGGAGTACTTCCCCTCCCCCCAAACCGCCATTTTTTGTTGTCCCATTTTCTGTCAAATAGATTGTCCTACAACCCTACGCATTATTATCGGTAGACAAAACAGGACAAGACAATCTTTTTATTTGGGGCCTTATACCATCTGTTGTATTAACCGCTTTCCAAAAAAATATAGTATATACTGTACTATAGTATATACTAGTTATTCACTCCACGGTATCTCTAAAATGTTTTCGCTAGTCTTTCCTTACCCTTAAAACCTTTACAGTGCTTCTTGTTTAATATTCAACAAACAAATGAAATGAGCTCCATAAAACTCCCCACGTTATGGAGACTTAATGTTGTTTCTCACCAATACTAGCTGTTGCAGGCGCATTGTTTATGTTGGCGTCTAAAACGGGGAAAACATTTGGCTGTGTTCAGTGTTTTGTGTCATTTTTAAAGTTAAAGTTTATGCCCTCGAGAGGGCAATTTATATATATATTGAATGTGTTGTGGCTACTCTGTATATCCACAATGATTTTCGTGACAGACACATTTGATTTTTGATAACCAGATTTTACAACTGTTAAATTAAGATAAACCTCTAACCTCGGGATATTGTGTTATTATCTATAAACAGCAATTGAGGGAAAAGTTGAGGGAAAAACAGTAACAATATTAAATCGATAAAGTGACTTTAATTAAAATTTTGTTGCTACAAATCAACACGCAAGTTACTTTTTCTTGTTTATTTTCTTTTTTTATACTGCTCAAGAATCCCTGACGTTTCGCCACACACACGTAAAGTACCTAATAAATTTCTCTTGCCATTTTCCTTTCCAAAGTAATTAATGTTGACATTTCGTAAACTTTGCTATTTTAGTATTAACTTTTTGACAGTAGTCGTTCTATTTTGTCATTATTTACACCGACGCGCTCCAGATCAAAGCGTGGCTATATTTTTTACTAAATCTCCCTTCCTGCTCATTTTTTGGTCTGTACATGGAAAATGCCCAAAACAAAACGCTTTTGCTGTCTAACCTTTTTTATCTTTTGATTTCCGTGTCGCAAATTGTGACCCTTTCACCCAAGATTGTTACTTAACAAGAATGTTTTTTTTTTGGTTTTCTTCAATTGAAAGATTTTGAACAGTTGGAATATTACTGTAATTACGTTTATGAGCTTTACAAGGTGGTTTTAACTTTGGACTATGTATATGAATTCTTTCATGACTTTTGGTGACCTTTGGTGTCGATTCAACTAAGCCGTTCTTTCCCGTAGTGCTTTTTACAAGGTCGTGGTTCTAACTTTTAAGTCTGTGGACGGATGAAAACCCTGAAGTGTGACCACTCATATAGAAAGTGCTGAACAGTACTTTCCTACAGCGTCTTTTCTTTTTGTTGTCGTTGTTGTCTTTCCTTTTTTTTTTCAAACTTTTCCAAGAAAAAAAAGGAAGAAGAAGAATTTAGAGCGTTTTGTTTTCAATTTAATCTTTTATTTGTTATATCAATAGTTTAATATCAGAGGCCCTTAGCAGGGGAAGTGAACCTGTTTACTCTAATGTGGCAGTTATGTCTGGCTTTTAGCGACATAGGAAATTGATTTTAGAGCGTTTTGTCGTTGTCATGCTAGGTGAAGCAAACATATCATTCTGTGAATGTGCTGAGTGTTTTGATAAACCTTTGATTGCCATGCCTTAAATAGTTTTTACTTCTCGTCATCGAGTTAATGCGCTTAGATCCGCTTGAAGATGAAGGGCCAGCATGTTTCATCCCAAAAAATTGGCTTTGTCAGCGTAGGTTTTAGATAAATCTTTTCATTGCTTTATCCTGAGTAATCGGATTCGTACTAGCAAAGATGGTATTGTCTAGCCATTTTTGACAAGGATGGTTGGTGATTTGTATTTTTCACTCACATCTTTCACATCTTTTCTTTGCAAAGGAGATTTCTAAGAAACCTTTTCTACAGTTTTTACGCCATATAGAAATATCATGAGCAATGGTATGAGATTTTTTTTTTAGCATTAAGCGTTATACCCCATGCGATGCCCAGTTACACAGAACTTAGAACGAGGAAAGAAACTTTTGCTTTCAAGCTGGTAAGATATCCGATCTGTGTGTGTTCTCTTATACAAACTGCATTCTTCCTTTGTTTGCTAACAATTCAATGCGTTTTCAGAACCGTGAAATTGACCGGTTCGTTAAAGGATCTAAACTGGATCTCGTAAAACGACAGTCTTGGGTAAAGTTGCCTCTAGAAAAATTGTTCGCGTATAGAAGTTATAAAATACCATATTTGACAGATGGCTAATTAAAATCGGATTTTTTATAGATGCTATCTTAGGTATATGTTGAATATTGAATATGATGGCATCCCACTACTGAGTTTAAACGGTATTTCGTAATGTAAGTTTCGAGTTCTCGTTTGAGAATTGATCAGTAAGGGAAAAGATCAAAGGTCACTTGAAAAATTCTAATTACAGCATTTTATCAGCTGCTGATTCACACAGCAATTCAATAAATGATTAAACTTAGATCAATTCTTAATCTTCTTTCAGTCAAGAAGCGTTGACTGAAACTAAAAAATGAAAATATTCGCGGACGTAAACAGTTTTGAAACACTTGACAAACAAGGAACAAAAGGTATTCAGAAAGAGACTTACAGCCTGTTTATGTGGAGGTGGGCGACCCCAAGTAGGTGTGGTAACGCGCTTAGGTGAGGTAACTCGCCTGTCCATATAATCTCTTATTTTAATTTGATCACGTTTACATGTTAGGTGGGGTGACCGGCCGCGGGTTACCTCACCTACGTGGGCCCCCCGGTTCCATGTAAACAAGCCCTCACATGCATTTAAAAAGACACGAGGAGCCGGATATGTATAAACTTGGTCTTTATGTAGAAGGGCTTTGTGACGAGGATATTGCTGTCTCAGGTCAATTCTGTGCTAGACTTCGAGTAGTCCCCTATTTGTCCTCAGGATAGTAGAGCGAGCGAAACGCGAGCGCACGTGAAAATCACCCCACGCGAGAAAAGGCGACACGCGGCTGGGAGAGAGAAAAATCATTTTTCTTTCTCCCCGCCGCGTGTCGCCTTTTCTCTCGTGGGGTGATTTTCACGCGCGCTTGCGTTTCGCTCGCTCTACTATCCCTGAGGACAAATGGGGGACTACTAGTAGTCTAATTCTGTGCTGAAGTCATTACGTAGTACCTTTACCCATACACAAAATACCCCTGTAGATTTGTGAAGAATTTATCAAACAAATGTTATCAGGGAGCACTCACCATATCAATTCTCGTGGGGGGTGGGGGGAGGGATTTTTGATTTTTAGCATTGGCCCAACTTTTTCAAGTGTCAGTCCATTTTCATCCTTACCTTCCGTTTAGAATTCAACATTGCCAAAACAGTCTTAAAATATTAAAACATTTGACAATTATGAAAGATGATAAAAGATTTGGAAACAGATAAGCGCGATCAAAAATTTGAGGGATTACCGACAATCTTGAAGTAATCAGGTGTTTATGTTGTCAAATGGTTTGAAATCTCGACATGAAATGATATGATAATTCCCAGTCCTACGTCTGTATAAAGACCATGTCTTCTATTTTTCTGAAATTTTGCGTACAAACGAGCTGCAAATTTTAACGTGAAAGCGTAAACAAGACAAATTTTTTTTTTCCGACCCCCTCCCCCCTCTCTTATCTGTCTGGATAACCCCTTCCCCCTCTCCATTATCTGATGGTCTGGATCTACCACTGGAAAGTAGAACGAGAACACAAGACAAACCTCTTTTTCTTTTGCTGAACTTTCATACAGTTCTTTACAACGTGGCCCACATTTGACGAATGAAATGAGATGGAATAAGCGCAATAAAGTTTGAGGCCTCTATCCCCTTAAGGAAATTTCCACTCTCCAGTTGTACATCGAACGTAGACAAAATGAGACTTATTACTTGAAGGTCACGAAAAAAAGTTGAACCTCGCTCACAGGCAAAGAAATGACCAAGCAGGCAAAAGAACCAAGCAGGAAAAATAAAGAAGTTCCTAATTAATCAGCTATTTTCAGTAGAATGTTTAAGGAGGCATTGGAGCCACTTCTTGGCAAATTGTAACTGTAATTAACCAATCTTAAAGGGCGCTTCCCATTTGTCAGAACTGACCGGAAAGACCATTCCGGTCGTTATGAGAAATTCACTTTTAATCATAACTATTCAGTCAGATCAGTGAAATTTTAAATAGTATGTACCAATGAGAGGGTTTTTCACCGAAAACGTTTCGAAAATATAACAAAGTATTTTTCATTGTCAAAATGAAATCAGTTACCTTTCAGCCTTTCCTGGGGCTTCGTTTGATTGAAATGGAAAATATACGTGACCCACTGTTTCCGTTTTGCGCAACTAAGCAAGCAGAACCGTACCATTCTGGCTGTAATTTCCTGATCATGTAGTCGTTGTCGAATGGGCTCTTCTTAATGGTATTCTAATCTTTCGAATAAACCTGCGTCAGACAGAATATGACTGAGGCGCCATTAAAGTTTTTGTGATCACTTTTCGAGTGTTTGTTTAATTAAGTTTTTGATGGTTATATGAGTTTCCTTTACGTATGTCCTCTCGCGCGCGACAGTATCCATTATTTAACATTGAGATTTAGTACTACTTTGAAAAGTGTGAGAGAACAGAGACAACTGTGTTAAAAAAGGGTCTCTGACTAAGGTCGGAAAAGGTCGGGCCGTTGTTGTTTTGCTATTTTTTTTTCTTGGAAGTTGCTCAAAAGACTGAAAAAAACAGTGACTCTCGCACAATTTGTAATATAACTTATTGTTCGGTAAGAAAGAGGAAATTTCTGCTTGATCATCAATTAAAAACTACGGTCAAACCTCCATGTGCGAATACCTCTCATAAGTAACCACCTGCCATAAACGACCGCCGATCCAAAACACCATTTTTGCCAGTCAAAGCCTTAAAGTTGGAACCTCCTGTATGCGACCGCGACCACTTTTGGGCCTGACGGTTAATGATTTTCTATTGTTTTTAACCTTGACGCATTGTCTTATCTCTATGTTCGCTGTGTGCACTATGCTACTTAGAATATACAAAGAACATTGGTGACAACTACACATGTCGTAACTTAGACATTGCATGCAATGATTTATCTTCCATAAAGTAGATGTGCCTGGACCTCTTCTCGTAAGAGGCCCCGTGAGGTTCGATTCTTGTAAGCGACCACCTCCCGTAAGCGACCACTCAGTCTCTGCATTTTGGGTGGTCTCTTACGGGAGGTTCGACTGTATT
This sequence comes from Porites lobata, assembly GCA_942486035.1. Lineage (NCBI taxonomy): Eukaryota > Metazoa > Cnidaria > Anthozoa > Scleractinia > Poritidae > Porites > Porites lobata. The sequence continues at coordinate 1,888,178 of CALNXK010000049.1, read as the reverse complement.
GTAATTTTAGCGTAGTTGGCAAAAATCTGAGCAAATTCCCGGTATACTCTCCTTTAAATTGTACCAAAAACAAACTATCACCGCGACCTGAAGACACAAATTCGGGACTTGATAGTAATGCACTGCGCGCCTGGCTCACGGTTTGAAAAACAAGCGTGTATCCAGCCATCTTGAAGTATTAGCTTCAAAGGATGCATAGCTGTTCATATCGTTCCCCCCTTTTTTCCCCTCTTTCTTTCCCCCTTCTAATTGCCCATAGTATCCTTGTTTCTTAAATTGATTCTACTCAATTATTTATAATTGTATTGTCACAACCCAGACAACCTTGTGTTTTATGAAAACTTACATGTGAGTTTATGGGGAAGCTTTACTTTTGTTGATGGGTTGCCTTTGTTTGGGTGAGCAATGAGCCCATAACCTGGAGCGAATAACTCAGTCCAATACATGGCTTAGATCACGTATTCGTCGCTTGCATACCGTAAAATTCCGAAAATAAGCCCCTCCAAATATAAGCCCCCCATACTCGTAACGCAAAAAACCCTCCGTTAAATCGCCCCTCCGAATATAAGCCCCGCCGGGGGCTTGTACTTGGAAATTACCCTCAAATACAAAGCAAAACAAAGAAAAAACGGTAAATTTCATTCCAACTATGAGGCTAGCCCAGTCGATTTTGAAACG
>CALNXK010000049.1:1850000-1885000 GCA_942486035.1 Porites lobata | reverse complement strand
AAAACGTCGCCAGCGGCGAGTAGCGAGGAGCAACGTCTGTTTTCGCAGGCTATTCCGTGATCCACCAGTTTTAATACCCACGACTTGTTCCCTCGTAGCTTAGTCGGTAGAGGAACGGCAGATCTACTCCGAAAGTCTTGGGTTCCAATATCACCGAAATTAGAAGATTTTATTTATTTGTGTCGAGAACTCTTTTTACCTCTCTTTGTCACTAAGGCTAACTGGGTTGTTTTCCATGCTTCCAGAAAAAGACACAGCAAGAATGCCAGCTCCGAAACTTCCGGCGGAGGCCCGGAGGAGGGTGAACTAGTACCGACAAAGAAGAAGAGCCGAAGGACGCGCGAGTCGAAAGAACCGAAGAACGAGAATACTGAGCCAAGAGAGGAGGGTCAGCGGACTCCTACACCATGAGCATGTGCTACTTTGTGGTTTTGATGGGCAGACAGATCGCGAGCGCGAAATTATGGCGCAGTCGTGGTTTCTTGAGATTTGGTGCTCAGTGTTTTCGGACTATGAGCGTTACTTTTACGATGTCGTTAAAACTTTGTACAGAGCAAATGGATGCAGAAGAGAGATGTTCAACTCGGCAATTGTTTTACCAAAGAGGAAAAGGTCTCTTGAAAGTGCTGGACAAGCACTAAAAGGAAACTTGAGTTAAGCGGACACGGGGGGCGAGTCACGCGGATATCCGCTTGATACAGGTTTCACTCTACAGCGACTTTGGTGTCCATGTTGTCTCTGATCGAACATTCTCTCGAGATGAAACACGTCTATTTTGCCATCGCGAATGCGTCAATTAACGTCAATTCGTATATTAATTGTCACAACAACCACAGAAAAAGTTTCGCAAGACCAAACCCGTGTACAGAGGTCGTAGCAATATTGTGTATATAAGGTTGTTGTACGAAACCTTCACCTGTTATAACCCTTGTCTCTATTTCCTGTACATCACTTTATCGCACTATTAGAAATTATACAGAAAAACTGAAATAAAAAGTACTTTTTTCCTTTGATGTACTTCATCTTGTGCAATAGCGTAAAGCAAGAGCGAACTAGAAAAAATATATATTTTCATTTTTCTTTCTTTTATGTCGATATATTTCAGGTTTTAATGTTACTCTAGAGTATGGTTTTGACAAGCTGTGATAGTAGATCCTGGTTTCTTTTATCTTGCTCGGTACCCTCTCAGTTTTGGTAGGCTTTTCTGAGCTTCTGATTCCAATTAACAAACGACTAACTTCAAAAACATTTAAAATCGCTAATACTGCAGCAAAGCTTGCTAAGCATCATCCACCTTTTAATTTCTCTTCAGTCAATGTCGAGCGCGCGTATAAAAATAAAAACCGCAAGGGATTTATTGACCGCCAGCGTATGGGGTCGCTGTGGGGGAAAACACACACTATTTGAGATAGCACTTCCTTGCATCGTTAATGCTGGTGGTTTTAGAGTAAGGTTCTGACGTTTTTATTACTGAAAGACCGCCGTGCGTGCATGGTGTTGTTTTCTCGTGTGTCAAGACTACAGTTGTAGGTCGGGAGCTACTGCTACTGTGACGTCACAGTGGTATGTGTTCCTCCCTAATGAAATGTGTTTCCCCGACCCGGGAACATATATCACTAGGGATATGTGTTCGGGGGAACACATGTCACGGGCAAGAGAACCTCTCTTGTCACGGGGGCTGGAAACAGTTCGTCGCTATTTTGTTTAAGAACTCGTGAACTCTATTATATTTTTAACAACAGCAAACTAAAAATTCTATTTAAGGTGGCTCCCTGACGTTTTTGTATTGTCCTTTGGCCGAGATTTTACTATTCTTTTGATGCAGGGAGGCTCAATCACAGTAATGTCTTTCCTTTCATTTAGCATTCTCAGGAAGGTCAAGGATGAAAACGAGAACGTCTGGGATGACTTCATTAACGGCGCCTTGTTATTAACACCAAAGTCTCAAGCACCACCAAGTTTAGCCCCTTCTCTATAATGTTCTGTCGTCAACCATGACTACCATTCGAGGTTGAAAAATTTTTGCAGCAGACCGAAAATGGGGAGGAAATAAACAGGCTGGCAACTGAACTGACATCTTTGCAAGCTTACTTAGACAAGATGGCTACGACAAGAAATGTTCTGTTTCCCAAGGTAGAACGCAGCATAACCATAGCCCAGGGGAAACAAAAAAAGCAATACCAAAAGACGAAAGGAGAGCTAAAGAAAAGCTTTAAGAAAGGAGATGTTATGCTGCGACGCAACATGCTTCAGAAAAGTAAGCACCTTACACAATTGAAGAAATTAACTTTGAAAACAGAACACGTCAGCTACGCGGGCAAGATGGGAAGATTTTAAAGCGAAAAACTAATCTGAAGGATGTTAAGATTTACAAGCCACAGCAAGTGAGTTCAGGAGACGACCAAGATGGATTGTCGTAGCCCAGAATGGAGAAGTGGAAAGTCCACTGTCTGCAGCGGTACCGACTGCAGCACCCCAACAGGGTGAAGCTGTCAGGCCTCCACTCAACCACACGCTCGAACAGGCCAGAGATACCGTGCCTTCCCCGTTTTTTACCAGTGTACAAGGAGAAGCAACCAGGCCTTGAGTGACTGAAGCACCCCAACAAGGTCATTCAGCCAGGCATCCACCCAACAGCACGCCCGAACTGGTTGAAGTAACCAGGCCTTCAGTGTCTACGGGACCCATAAAGAGGGAAGCAACCGGGCCTCAACCCAACAGCATGCCCGAACAAACCATTTAAACGCCGTGTTTACGCAGTCTTTGACAGTTGTACACGGAGGTGCAGCCCAACCTCCACCAACCTTCTCAATTCATCAGAAGAGAACCACACATCCACTGTCCTCCTCACCCCATGAGAAAGAACCACCCAGTCTGTTACCGACCTCCACACCTCAACAGAGCAGAACAGACCAATCAAAGAAGCCTGTACCGTCTTTTAGAACCACAATCAGAAGGCAGTGAACATTCGCAGACCTCACACCCATGTAACAAAGTGCTAGCAATCACTGAAGAGGAAATCTCCTCCTGTTTCCAAAATTGTATTTGAGATCAGCGGACTGCCATACTAAATGGCTCCCAGGAAACTGGCAATACAAGCAAAAAATAACATCCAAAAAGCAAGGAACTTTGAAACGGCCAGTTCCTACAGATGGGAATGCTGAAGTTCAACATCTAAAACGTTCACAAATGGACAAAAAACCTGTCCTTAAAATGCAAAATCCTAAATTCAAATTATATAGATGAAAAAGACAAAGGAATCCGTAAGAACGCAATGCTCACTGACAAGCACATTCAGATGACTCAAGAAGTATCATTTAAGCGCTTAGCACTGAAAAGTATAAGCGCTATATAAATATTTTATTATTTATTATTTATTATATTATTGCAACAGCAGTTCCCCCTAATTGAGGGGCTTTGACAACCATTAATAGGAAAGGTACAACAGCTCGCAGTGGTGAGACAAGAATTTTTTCATGGTTCTTCACACTGTTGGGCTTCACTGGGTTTGTGTCAGCAACGTTGGTTGCTGCAAAGCCAACCAGGTTAAACTTTTTGGCAGCCTCTACAGTGGTATATTAAATTTTACAAAATAGCATGCAGCCCTTTTATTTGTTGAAGGTAGTGAGAAAACAGTAGTCATCATACCACCCGCGGCACAACAGTCAAACGGAACGGACTGTGGTGTACTTCCATTAGCCTTTGCTACAGCACTCTGTTTTCAACTTGATACATCATCTTTGAAGTGGCATGCAGTAAGGGCACACCTATGGAAAAAGCCCTTGATGAAGGCTATATGGACATGTTTCCTTATGAGGAAATGTCAAGAGAAGACACAACAAAGGTTTTTCACATTACCATCTACTGTGATTACAATTCTAGCAAACAACAAATGGCAGAGTGTACATCTTGCAAGAATTGGTTCCATCAGGAGTGCCAGCAAATTTTTGATAAAGTGTTCAAATAATTGAAGCCAGGTTTCAGTTGAAATGCAAAGCCCGCGAGCTGAGACAAAACTGGGAAATAAATGAATTAATTATACCAATAATAGAGATAACTTCCGTATTTGTGATCGGTTTGTTCAGGTTCAGGTAACACATATTTCATGACAAATTCTTTTTATTGAAGTATTCTCTGTGAAAGCACAGGTAGCCCAGGCTCTATAAATCAATGTCACATAATTTGAGAATCGCCATAACATTGCATCATAGTGAAGTAAGGGTTTGTATAGGGGAGAAATATACAATATTTCTTAGCAAAAATATGAACGTGTTCGACTCTATTAGATATGATCATCTTGTAACGTTAGTTTCACTTATTTGGCCAAGTTAAGCGTTTTCCTTGTCAAGCAGCATGCTTTTAATCCCATGTATCACTTGTTTGGTATTATTAAAACAGTGACATTGTTGGCCATTCCTTGAATGCTGACTCTGCTGTTAACTTTTGTTTAAGAACTTTTTCTCAATAAGGAAAAACCTACTTCATACCTACTTTAAACACACTACTAAGTTTGTTTAGGGGAATAACAGCGAAACTGTAAACTCGATCGATAGTCCAGCGCGCTTTGTTGTCGGTTAACAATACTCGATTGCACTGACTGTCGCTTGCGTTTTGCAATTTTAGTATTAAAAGGACAAATGCGATATGCGAGGAAAACAAAAACCCATGATGCTATTTTTTCAATGATTGGATTATTTCCTCTGCCAGCTCGCTTCTCGCTTCTAAAGTGGCTTTGGGAAAATACTGCAACTATCCGCTGACCACAACGCAAGGTGACCGCTTTGCAAGTTGTGAAAAACATCGTTACATTACATTACATTACATCACATCGGGTGCAAAAATACGCAAAGAGAATAGGGTTAAACCAAGCTTCCTTTACATGGCTTAATTAGTGTCCTTCTGAATGGGAGCGCTTCTCAAGCTCAACTTAAATTCCTGCGTAAAAAAATAAAGCTTTGTTATTATCATCATCTTCATCGTCGTCGTCGTTGTCATCATCATCATCATCATTATTATTATTATTATTATTAATGAGCAGAAAGGTGTAGTTTTTCCATGCTGCGACACATGTATGTTCCATTGTTACACTTTCAACGGACCTATAGGGCCAAGAATCCAAATTTTTTAAAAATCCACTTTGTACTTAAAAGCGAATGTTTAAACGCCAAATTGGAACCAAAGAGAACTTATTGAACGGCCATATTCTGAATTTTATTCGTTCCTCGTTCGCTTATCTTATATTAGCTTTTTTGCCTATTGACTTCGATGCTAATCAGCCGTTGGAAGTCCTGCAATTATAAGCCCAACACAGAATTCCAAGAATTAGTTGGTTTTGCACACAACATGAATTCAAAGTAAATAAATAAATAAATAAAAAGACTTGAGTTGACAATTACCCTTCACGACATAACAAGTGGTTTCTTTTCCTCATCAGTGCAATCATAATTGTTAGAAGTCTAAAATTAAGAAACAAAACAAATGTTTCCAGCCATACATTACAGGAAATAAAAAGCAACTAAAAAAAGTTTGCTAAACTAGTACTAGGTGAAACCAGTCTAAACAGCGTCACTGAAATGAAGCACAGTCAAGGTCATAAACACAGCCGTTGTATGGTAACAAAGTGGCATATCCCACCGTTTTCAAAGGACTGCGGAATCGGAAACCTATGTCGCTATCCCTAATAGCCAAACTTTAAATTAAAGGCAAGGCAGATCGGACAACTTAGTTGGGTAACTAGTCATATGCACTATATACATAATGGTTAGGTAAAACTAACCTTTATCAGGGGCATTTTATCTTTATCTTTTTTATTATTTTGAATATTGTAGCCGTTTATTCCAATTAGATAGTTTTTCTGAGCCCCTTATGAAGGTTAATTTTGCCTTACCGAAATATTGGGCAAATAAATTACCCATCCATAGCTCGATCTCCGTTCAGCCTTGTCTTGTGTTTTTTTCTATACTACTGTTCCCGATCTACACCAAGATCCAGCTTCTCTTTGCTGCTGTTCGCTGCCAATCCTGCATTAATGCGCTTTAAGTCGAGCCGAACATCTAAAAGTTGGTCTAGGCTCGGTTAATAATTAAGATATTACTGTACTAGATAAGAGGGCAATTCAGCCAACACAATAGCAGGAAACATGTTCAAATAACATAGACTGTTAAACACCGTCAGTTACGATAGTGAAATTGCATGTCCTTACCTTTTTATGATAGACAAATATAACTGCAGCCAAAAGAATGCACACGATGCCAATACCAAGCAAAGCATATTGTCCAAAATCTAATAACCGCAGAGCACCGTACACCTTGCTGCGGAACTCCTCAGCTTTCTTATCAGTGATGAGTGCACTCTGTAGAATGAAAGGCGGTGTTTAATACACAAGAGTGTCTTACTTACTCCGGGGTAGCGAGGTAAGTGGGGCAAGTTCAGGGTCTTAGGTGAATCCCGCTTGCAACAATTTAGTCACCCAAATTATATTAAGGCCCCGTCGACATTTATCCGTCGAGCGAAACGCGCGAGAAACAAAAATGAACGCGCGTCTCGCAGCTCACTAAGACCCTGTTTACATGGAGTGGGGGACCCCGGTCTAGTGGGGTAAGTTTCTTTTGTTTTGTGTCCCCCAGAGCGTGAAAACAAAAGAAACTTACCCAACTAGACCGGGGTCCCCCACTCCATGTAAACAGGCCCTAAATCAGCAAAAAAAAGAGAGACTGATACCAGTCTATAAAGTCCGGATTATGCTTCCGCCTACACCTTGGCGAACAACAGAACCGAATCCCCAGTATTTTATTCTTTATACTACTACATGAGAAATCTCTGCAATTTGATTGGCTTAGAGCAGTGGTATTTCAGCTTAATTTGAAATACCTACATGTAAAAATTACAAACCTTTTGTGGGTAGTAGTATAAACAAATAATAGCATGATTTGTATGAGATGTTTGGCATAAATACCACTTGTGATATTTATGCCAAATATCACTACAAATCATGCTATTACCTATACTAAACAACCTCCTTAGGTGGATTTCCACCGTCGCGTAATTTTTACTTGCGTACGAAGTCATCAACTTGCCTTTCAAAGATGAAATAACTTTCATTTTGTTCTAAGCCATCTGTGCCTTTTAACCGCTTTTGATGAGAGTTTAAAAATTATACATCTGCTTAATAGTTAGCCTGAGAAAACGGCCGACATTTCGCCACGCTTTCACAGGTTTCCCCGCGAAATGAGGTCGGAGAAACAAACGCAGAAATTCCATAATGATGACGTGTCACTACCCAGATCTCAATAGTGCTTCTGATTGGTCCTGCCCCGACGGAAATTCAGGAGGAATACTCAGATCTGAAGAGTCACACGTCATCAGTTTGGAATTTTTACGTTCGTTCCCAAAACGTAATTTCTCGGGGAAAACAGTGCTGGTGCCTCGACATGCATGTCGGCTGTTTTCGCTGGTTACTTAAAAGATTAACTTATTGCAACAGTCTCCCACCTCAGCAGCAAACATAACAGGAAGAAAAACTGGTTTAAACTTCCCAGTTGTTTGACTGTGAAAAAAGAAATAAAAGTTGATTACCAGACATGATATATGGTATGTCTTTGATGGCAATTGTTTGCAAGCCAGCATCCAACAGCAATTTTACACTTGTGTGCTCAGTGTCCTGGCCTTTGCACAGAAGCGAGGGTTGAGATGACCCTGTTTTTCACATGTAAATGATCATGATCGATGACTTGCATGTAAGCATTGAGAATTTAACCATGATTTGCAGATAAAAAAGAAAGGATTGTAAGAAAACAAAAGTCACTTCCAGCTTGACGTCTTCTCAAAGGCCAAGGTCCCGTATCTCGAAAGGGCCCGGTGCCTTTTCGGACCCGGAAAGCTGTTCTATGTCTATAATCTTTGCATTCAAGATCAAAGTTTGAATAATTTTGAAAACGATACTCTGAAACTAACAGTTAACGAAGCAAAATTGACAGGTTTGTGAGTCATGAGCTGTGCCACTATCCCAGGTTTTGATTTAAACATTTCCATTCGGGCGCGAAAAGTTACCGGGCCTTTCGAGAAATGGGGCCCCAGGGCACAGCCATTGAGAACACAACTCGTGTTGGCACGAAAAGCTACCCGTTATGACGTGAACATAACCTTAGTGAGACTTACTTTATTTTTTTTTTTTTTTTTTTTTTTTTTTTTTTTTTTTTTATTTTTAATAATTTTTTTTTTATTTATTTACAACACAAGCACTACTTACAAAATGTTACTTAACACAACTTACAGTGCTTACACTACTTACAAAACCGTACTCATTACTTTTTTTACATAGAAAGAAGAAAAGAAAGTTACAATTACAATTATTGACGACTAATAACTTAAACTAAAGTGATTACTAACATAATTTACAATACTAACACTATAAACACAGAGGCAACAGAAAAGTATAAGAGGATTATATATAGATTAAGTATAAGTGTTTTTCTTTTTATTTAGAAGGATAAGTAAAGAGAACTGAACGGCCTAGACTGTAATAATAATAATACTAATAATAATAAAGCGTTACGCGGTGCACAATATCGCCCATTTTTATAAAAAGTCACTTAAAGTTCTATTTTTGGTACAAATATATTTTTCTGTTTCGAATTTAATATTAATCCTTAACTTAAACCCTGCAATAATTGGACGAGTTTGTGATCTTCTGCAATCCCATATATATAGTTTGGCTATTAGTAGAAAGTAGTTCAGTAAAGGGCATTGTACGGCTATTATACCTAATAGCACATCCTGTAGACTAAGGTTGATCAATTCATTTGACAACGAGTAATAATATAATTCAAAATCCTTCCAGAAAAGTTTTGCATATACACAGTCAAAAAGAAGGTGGATAAGGGTTTCCGGTTTATACATACAAAAGGAGCATTTATCATCGGTAATATATCCTATTTTATATAACTTAGTGTTAGTATATAATATGGAGTTAAGGACCTTGTACTGAAAGGCCTTAACATAGAATTCAGAGCATATGATGTGCGGTAAAAGAAATGCTTTTTCTATCTGATCTTCCGTCAGATTAAAATCCCGTTTTAAAGCTGAGGTATTTTTTAGAAAGCTGTGCCTTTTTACTTATGAGCAATGAATAATAATCTTTTGATTTCTTCTTTAAAATATCAAAGTCGTTATTCTTAATTATCACGGAGGGTGGCATTGTTAAAAAGGTGTGATCAGATGTTCTAGGATTAGCTTTTAAGTGGGACGGTACAGCATATCTGAGACCTGCCCATACTAAGAAATTGGTTTTTTCAATCTTTCTTATAATGATACTATGTGACTCTGCAATACTTAAATCAAATCGAAGATCGGAAACCAGAAGAAAACCATTGTCGAAAAATGTTTTGTAAAAAATTGGCTTATTATTTATCCTAATGTCTTTATTATTCCAAATAATATTATACCGCATTTTATCTGTAGAAAAGTCGTCACGAAAATCAGCCCACCATTGAAGCAGCTCGGAGTAAAAAGGTGATTTGATTAGAACGTCTTTTACATCGTAGTTACAATGAAATAGAAAGAGGCCCCCGAAACTTTTAAGTTGATAACGCAAGTAATTCTTCCATGTGCTGTCGTTTTCGCTGAAGATTCTCTTTAGCCAGGCAAGTCTTAAAGATTTGACCATCGTTTCTAGGTCAATCATTTTCAAGCCACTTTTTTGGTAGTCATTTATTGTTGACAAACGTGTGACCTTGTCAACACCTCTCCATAGGAATTTAATTATCAATCTGTTCAATTCTTGAACCGCCCACTTTGGAATTGTTAATAATGATGCCACGTAAACAAATTTTGGAACAATCAACGATTTGATAACAGTAACCTTTCCATAAAGGGAAAGACCTCGCGCAGACCATATGTGTACCAATTTTTTCACGCTGTCTAGTCTTTCTATAAAATTTTTCTCGTGTAGTAATTTTTGATCATAGGTGTAATAGACTCCGAGAGCTTTAATTGGTTCATTTGGCCATTTAATACCAAAAGGTTTTGATTTATTTTCCTTTAATGATCCGATCCACATTGCTTCAGTTTTTGAGGGATTAACAGCTAAACCTGAAATCCTCTTAAAATCGTCTAACAACCTGAAAAGGGTTTGGGCTGAGTCGATGTCTGACAGAACCACAGTTGTGTCATCTGCGTATTGAAGTAATTTTGTTTCCTTCTTGTCAATAGTAATACCTTTTATCATTGGATTTTGTCTTATTGCGATAGCCAAGGTTTCAACAGCTACTACAAAGAGATAAGGAGAAAGAGGATCACCTTGCCTAACTCCTCGTTCGACTGTAAAGTAATCAGAGATTATGCCATTGTTGATAACACAGCTTTGTATATTTTTGTAAAAAGAAGAAACCCATCTAATAAAGCTCTGGCCAAAATTAAAAGATTCTAGACAACTTTGTAAAAAGCTGCGTTCTAAACTATCGAAAGCCTTCTGAAAATCGATAAAGATCAACAAACCAGGAATGTTTTCTTCAACAGTGAAGTTCATTATGTCAAAAATCGATCGTACTGTTTCGCCGATATAGCGGTCTTTTATAAATCCAGTTTGATTGTAATGGATGATGCTTGGTAGAACATTTTGTATTCTAGCAGCTATAACTTTAGCCATAATTTTCGCATCCACATTTACCAAAGATATCGGCCTCCAGTTTTCCAGAAAGGATCGATCTTTTCCTTTCTTTTCGATGAGCGTAATTACTGCTTGCTTTTGAGAGCGCGACATTTCACCTTTTTTCGAAGCATTCGTTAGCACAGAGAATGAAAGGCTCACAAAGTAAAGGCCAAAATTTTTATAGAATTCGATGGGAATTCCATCGTTCCCTGAGTTTTATTGTTTTGGAAACTATCCAAGATAAGTGCGCATTCTTCTGGAGTAATTTCACCTTCACAAGACATTTTTTGTTCTTCTGACAGTTTAGGAATGTTTAAATCTTTTAAAAAGGATTTAATTTCGTGCAAATTTTCATTATTCATGTTCTTACTCGAGTACAATTCTTGATAAAAACGTTGTTGTTCGGACAAGATCTTTGACGGATCCGTGGTAGACGAGCCGTTGATATTTAATTTTCTCATATGTTTTTTGACATGATTTCTTTTTTCTAGGTTTAAAAAGTATTTGGTGCTTTTCTCGCCATGCTCGTGCCAGCGGGCTCGCGCTCGAATAATTATTCCTTTAACCTTTTCTTCATAAAACAATTCGAGCATATCTTTAGCACAGTTAAGAAGATTTGCATTCAAAATACTAGGATCTGTTTCGAAAGCACACTTTGCATTAGCGAGTTGTTCTTGGAGTTCCTTTTCTCTTTCACTTCTTTCTCGAGCTTTTCTTTTGGAATACTGTATAGTGTGCGCTCTTATGTTGTATTTTAACCAGTCCCAAATACTTCGACAGACTTACTTTATGGTATTTACGGATTCCAAGGCCACGTTGAGCTGGACTCTTTTAGCAGCTTGCATAACAATCCCTGTTATCTGTTTGTAAGGAGATTAAAAATCAGTCATCACTCCATGTGAAGTGTTATACCGCCGGCGGAGGTGAGGAGGACAGCGCGTGCATGTCCCTAATTGTAACATTATGTATGTAACAGTTATAGGTTTGGACGTAAGCATACAATTTAATGCGCTACTGGCTGCCGGTATCGGTCCATTTATTCATTTATGTGCTTACTATATGATATGTGTGATAGGTGAAGTGATAAGACACTTAGACGTAGACTGCATGCTCACCACCGGGAAGACTTCCCTACTCTTTTGGATGGAAAACCATTGTTTTGTCTCTTGCTTTGGGTTTAATAGGCTCTTTGCAGTTAGCCTTTTACGAGCGGTGTAAAACCTTCGAGAGCAAAAGTTGCACTGGGAAAAGACAAACAAAAGGCATATTTAATTTTAATGGTAATTAATTTCCTTTATTTGTCTTGTCCCAGTGGGACGTCTGCTCTCCAGCATGGCGGTTATGGCTAGCTGTAAAGGGCCTATTGTGCATAAGGGAATATCTGCTTTAAAAGGCGAACATTCATCGTCATACTGTTTTGGAGTAAGTTTTACAAATTCTTAGGTCAAAGAAAACGTGAGGCACCCAGACCGGTTTCCTTTATAAGGAAGGGTTAAACGGGCAACAATAAAGTGCAACTTGTTTGGCAGCATCACTGCAAAACAAATCTAAATAGCGATATTGCTCGTTTCAGACCACCCACGAGTCAAATCTGTCTTGCAACAAATCACTAAAGGTTGTTGCAGGTTGCGAACAGTTTTTGCAGAAAGTAAAGAGAGAGAGCAGCTCGATCTACTTTTTGCAACAAAATCTGTACATAAACGTAAGTGAATGTTTTGCGTTTTACCGGCCAAAGGCAAACTTGTTTTGCATCAAGTGACGTAAGGCGCCACATGTCGACGTGACTCCTGCGTCAGGCCTTTTTCGAGTTGCCCCAAGTCTCTGATACAAAGCGAGGCTAAGCGCGATTTGAAAATGATTTTTTGTCTAATCAACTTATTTTCACAAGAAAGGATTTGCACTTAGCCTCGTTTTGAAAAACTTGAAACAACCTGATTTGTTGCAGGACTGGTTTCAACGTAGGTTGTAAAACGCCCAACATAGCTTCCCCACTCGTTTTGCAGAAATTTTGTCAGTTTCAATAAAGGCTGCGCGCGTTTTGGTTGCCCACGTTTTACCGTAGCTTTGGGGCTGTATTCTAATTTTCCGACAAGTCTCCGCGTCCCTGAATTATATTGGAGTTACCCCCTCCACCCTCCTCGAAATAAGGTGAGGGAAGGGGGTGAACTTTACTTACCGGTTCCACATCGAGAAGGGTTCCGTGGGCACTTTTTACCGGATCAAGGCCATTGACTGTTTTCAATAAGGATTTGTTGCTTTGATAAAAATGTGGAGGTGAGATTACAACTGGCGGATCTAGAAGATATCCGGTAGGTAATGGTTAAAGTTCCATCGGTAAAATATATTCTAGAGGGTGGCTTCCGCTGGGATGATCCTGATCAGGATTTAAGCTAGAAGATCACTCATACGATGGTGCGTCGAAGGATTATCATAATAATTATAGTAATGATAATAATAGTTTTATTACTTAAAACGGGCAAATTCGCATATGTTTACATGTATGACCAAATGCACGTAAGGAAGGAAGGAAATGCTAAATCCCTCGAATTCATTAATTCGTTTGGACACTGGGCAAGGATTCATCGGTGCCGTTGATCTGAGTGGTCGTGACTCGTGCACCTTCCTTCGATGCATGTGAATATGCCCTTGACCACACTTGTGGAAACCGACCACTTTCTGCCGTATTACCCCGTGGAAGGTAATCCAAGACAGTCTTGGACTCTGGATTGCGCTTTGTGGATTCCGGAATCCAGGTATTAGATTTAGAGTAATTCCGGATTGCAAATGTTAGCGAGATTCCGCATTGAGTATAAGGAATAATTTTTGCAATAAAGTCAAGACTTTGATTTCAAATATTACCAAGTTACCTGTAAACGTTTTGATCAATGAACTGATGAACTCCTCTAATTACTTTATCATTATAGGATTAATTCATGCTTGCTTTGATCTTCGTGACAAATTATTACTAACGTAACTTAATTGCCCTGTGAGGATATTTTGGTTCTTAAAATAGCTTTTGCAATACTGTAGTATGTACTTGTATGGTCACATAAATGAAGCTTGTTATTGTTGTTACTGTTAATTAGATCTTACTCATTGGTTGGCAGAGACTGACATTAAGTAAACCAGTTGGTAAGCAGCGAGGAGGTACACAAAATCCTTTGTTAGGAGGGTATATGTCACCACTTAAGTAGCCTTTATCTGGTGCTATAAAGCGGAAAAGTGTGATGTTCTTGACGGTCACAGTCTTTTCGTATGTGAGATACATAGATCTGAGGAAAATTAGAGAAGATAATTTTTTTGTTAACTTTCTTTTAAATAATAAGCATTCGGTGCGAAAAAGAGCACTTACGCTTTTTCGAATATTTGAGCAATAGTACACTAACCATCGCACAAACTAGACGAAAAACTGACGTTAAACTACTCCCTGAGTTATATAGACAATTATCCATTGCTGGTTGCTGGTAGATAGACTAACAGCTACGATCTTTTATACGCTATACAGTCAACAGAGAAAACAGGAGACCCCATTCAGCTACGAAATTGAAAACTTGGCATCGAGTTATAAATTTAAGCAAAACTGCATGCGCAAACTCTGACACTTGTGAAAAGGATCACAGGATTATGTAAAATACCTGCCTCCGGTCTAGAATAAATTCCCAGTCTTTTTTTTTTTTCTTTTCAATTACCATAGCGTTCAACTTATCTATTTGTTTTCTTTCTCAGACTCATCACAGTTCTCTTGGTACATCGATCGCTGCAATGGGAAGGCTACACTGCAGTTGTAACTTAAAGGTAAAATATTCGAGGTGAACCATGTTACATTTAAATCCGAATATATCAGAAATGAATCTTAAATAACGCACCTGCAGATATCGGGAGAGAATACATATAATTTGTCGTTTTCCAAAACTCTCGGCGCAAACTGCGTACCATCTGCAAAGTTAATAAAGAAATCTAACACGATTACCATGCATTCAAAAACACATAGCCAAACAACTAAATAATATAACTTAATTTTTCACACTTAACACGATGTTAACATAGCAGGGTTCTAGTGTATTTCTGAAATGCTCTTAGTGTAGTTGATTGCTTTATGCGGCTTTGTTGTTGCTTGCCTCTAATTAGCTTAGGGCCTGTTTACATGGAGGTGGGGGATCCCAGATAGGTGAGGTAACATGTGGCGGGTCACCCCACCTATCATGTAAACGTGATCAGAATAAAATGAGAGATTATATGGACAGGCGGGCTACCCCACCTAAGCAGGTTACCTCATCTACCTGAGGTCCCCCACCTCCATGTAAACAGGTCCTAACTCTGAGATTTGAACATTTTCAGTTTACTTTAGTTGTTCTAGATAACGCTAGAATATCAAAATAGCCTTTCTTTAACCATTTTGTTTTCAAGCAATAAATTACAGCTTACATACCTGTGCCATTAATCATGTTTGCATATTTGTCACTCCACCATGTTAAATGACTGAAAACAAGAACGTCATGAGTAGACTTAGGGCCTGTTTACACGGAGGTGGGGGACCCCAGGTAGGTGGGGTAACAAGCGGCGGGTCACCCCACCTATCATGTAAACGTGACCAAATTTTAATTTTAAAATGAGACATTTTATGTACAGGCGGGTTACCCCACCTACCTGGGGTCCCGCACCTCCATGTAAACAGGCCCTTAATGTTATATGATGTGTTATCGCATTCCATAAAGCCTGAATACAGCCAATCAGAGAGCAAGAAACTCATTGCAGCATATTCTGGGGTATGTACAGGTTGTATTTCACGAAAAAATCTCGGCGATCCTTTCTGCCTCCATAGAAAAAGCCAAAATTTTATTGACAGAAGCAACTTTGAAAATAATACTTAGACCCCGAGTTTTTGCGAAGTCCGAGATGGCCTCACATCTTAAAACAACAAGCCTAACTGAGATCCCACAAAAAACATTGGACAGCTTTCTTGCCATTTTCTTCAGAATACGGGAGGAGTAAAGACGACAGAGGTGAATACGAACTTTATCAGTTGACATGACAGCTGTAGATCACTTGGGCATTATTTTTTAACTACAGATTACATTTTTTATTAAAGTGATTTTGCGATATTTTGATGATGGTGATGATGATGATGATGATGATGACCGGATGAATAAAGACTAACAATTCACTGCGGTTTTATCATCCTCCCCAAATGAGGCATACTTACGTTTGTCCCCTCCACATGATAAACTGTTCTAGCTTGCTGATGTCTTTCTGTCCAGTATTCATAGCAATGATGCCTTCATATGTGTTATTGCGCTAAAAACGAAAGCAGTCGTATATAGTCACTATTATCCTAAATATCCTAAACGTATGAGAATTCTTTAACACGATACTTTGGTTCTTCCGACGTACTTGCAAATTCATTTTCGTGGCACAAGGAAGGGGTTGTAATAATCGGAAAGAAGGCACATAGTTGCTATAAAGAATCCTCAAAAATATATCTATCTATAACCTGGATCTTCCCGTTCATCTTTCCAATTACCAACCATCTCTGCCCAGAAAAAAATCTGATGGTCTGCATCGCAGCTTAGCGAAACACTTTAAAATTACTGTCAGTCGTTCGTTAACAGAGAATTTATGCAAGCATTACGTACATATCAAAGTGATCTAACCTGCAACTGAACGAAGGGTGACACCCCTTTTGAAGAATTCCTGGGACATGCATCACTCTGAACATTTACTATTGTATTAAGGAGAGGGTCAGTATATCCCCAGAGTAAATCATACACTGACTTGCTTTGAAACAGTCTAACTTGATAGGCGTTCGCTAACATCTGTACTGCTCGCAAGCATGTTGAGTAGTTCTGTAAGTCTGTATTTTTTAATTTCAGTGCCAAAGTCTGCAGAAAGAAAAGCAAGGAAAAATGAGGTAAAACTCTGGATAAATACCGTCTTAAGGCGGAGAACGGAATCAAAGAGAAGTAGTTGATATCCGTAAAAGCAAAGTACTAGTTAACTACAAAAGAAACCTGACTTAAACAGAGTTCAGATAGTACCTTGGCCAAAGTAAAACTGGATTAGAAAGAGGATTTGTTTAAGACAATAACGCTTTTATAAAATCCTAAGAAATAAATAGTACCATACAAATGTTCTCCCAAAGAAACTAGGATTCCAGGGCTCGCAGACTCAAAAGTTAAGAGCTCCTTGCAGTTAATTATATACACAATTTTAATCAATGCGATGCCTCAAAAATTTAGGCTTGCACGAGTGAGACTGGGGCTTCAGCGAGGTTAAAGTCCTTCCTATTCGAATACATAAAGGAGCCTGTATTTTTTCGTACAGTCATTAAGTCAAAACGAGTTGTTGTTGTTATTGTTTTTGTTCCTTCTCTTACAGTTACTGGCCGCTCGTGAGTTTCTTTGAACCTTTAGAGTTCATCTGATTCTGATTGTAAAATTTAAGCATCGAGAGTCGCCATTTTGGATCACGTAAACCCATTACTTCCAACTTAAAACAATTGCTAGGAAATGTGGCCAGCTAAGGTTACGTTACCTGTCCTTATGGGCAATTTATCGGTTGGAAGCGGAAATAAGACGATAACGAGGCCAAAGCTTTCCTGCAAGTTTGAGTGATCGGAACGTTTGGCCTCGTCCTCGTCTTATTTCCGCTTCCGACCAATAAATTGCCGATAAGGCCAGGCAACCTTATAATTAGCTGGTGTCTGCACCAAAAGCTATCCCGTATTTTATAACTTTGGCCGGAGCTGGAAAAATTTTAATAGAATCGGATTAACTTTGAAGGTTCAGAAAATACTGTATTCAGCTGATCGAATTTCTACGATCCTTGGAGCTGGAAACGCTTTGGAACCGTTATAAGCTTGGAAGCTAATGCTTAGTGATTACCAAAACGTGGTCTAAAAACTATAAAAATTTTCATATGTTTATTTCTGATTAGAAAAAAACATGTCTTTTCGGCTTTGCGGAGCGACCTTGTGAAAAAAAGAACTGATTGAGGACCAAGAACACCGCCGAAAGAAATGTCAGTGTGTCGTTACTTTATTTTACCCTTGTTGCGTCTCTCTTAGTATTCACACTTTATTGGGGCAAAACTTCAGTAGCCTGTTCCAGCCGTTCAGGCACTCTACTATCTGAGCGCCTGGAACAGGCTAAAACTGCAGTCATGAAAGAATTAACAAGAAGACATATAATCAAAGAAATAAAATACAAATAATTAATTACAGTTACAAGGATAATTGAAAAGCATTTGCGGATCCCCAAAGGGGCAAGTAGAAACGGGACCCTAGACCCATGCAAGGCAGCGCCCCGTTGTTACTTACAATTACAGAATTGTTAAATAGCTTTTTTTACCCTTGAAAAAATTTAAAAATTAACACAAGCCCGAGATGTACGTTTAACTGACTCACCAACAGTGGTATGTTGACAGTAACAAATGTGTCGGTCTTGTCATCACAGCCATCACATGATGTTTCTGGATCAAAAATGAATTTTCTATTTGGCATGAATGTTACAATGCTCTGGTCACTGCTCCAGTTGAGCACCTCGTTTGATCTTAGTTCTCTGGAAAGGGAATAATCATAAGACGGTTAAAAAATTGCAGTTGGAAAATGCATTTTAAGGGTTTATTAATTTCGGGGTACATGTGGATATGCGCTTGTCTCCCCCGGAAGGGTGGGTACTTGACCTACAGTCTGGAACGAAATTTTTGCGGGAGTTTATTTTTGAGAATTGGAGATTTTTTGTGTTTTGCGGGAACTAATTTTTGCGATTAGGGCAGACTGGTTTTTCTTGCTGGGAATTAATTTTTGCGATTTTCAGAAAGTACCCAGTACCCAGTATTGAAAAGATTCGTTTTTATCGAGTACGTGCAATAGAAATACATATTTGGTGGGGACCTTTTTTTGCGGATCGCTGGAAAAAATCGCAAAAATTAAAACCGGCAAAAGTTTCGTGCCGCACGGTATACTTGGGTATAGGTGAGCAGCTAAAGATTTGAGTCCCTGAGACCCTGTTTGGGACAAAAGTTCCTAAAAGACATAACCTGTTTAGGAAACACCCTCAATTTTATTACCCTGGTTAGAACAAAGGGGAAAATGCTGGTCGTCTTGTTTTAAAGCTATTTATGACAATAGAGCAAATTCAAGAAGCAGTCATTGTTAGTAACATACTTTGAGTGCAAACAAAATTCACGTAGCAAATCAAATCAATCGAGCAGGCAGTACCTTAGCCTAGGGTAGTCTGGCTGGGGAGGGGAAAGGATGGCTTTACTCGCCGACATTTTTCCTATTTGACCCCACAGCAGAGCCCGGTCCCAGGCTAGCAATGCCCTGTTGACAGACTCACACGAAATTATATACCCTTTTTACGACAGAGAGGTCAAAAGCCAAACCCCGTCCAGCATCACATCCCGGTATAGGCCATGTGAGGGATTACCCCCCCCCTTCTCCGTGCTTGTCTCGTCTCGTCCCCCATACCTGTAAGAATATGGCCCTATCTGTGTCACATTAGGAATTTCTAGGCCTTCCATTACTTCGTTTGGATTTGTCACGTTAAAGACAAAGTATTTCATGTAAATAGGAACAGAGGGCTTTATCCATTCTTTGTACACTAAACTGCCACGTTTTAATTGCACATCCTAAAACAAGAACAAAAACAAAACTCCTTACTTAGCTTTCTTTGAAGGTTTTTTCCCAGGTAAAGTGACCAGTAAGTGGGAAAACCCCCTGTAAAGTATGGTAGATATGATAACATGCGATAAGAGAGGATGCAGTGACTGCTTTACAACGAAATTACAGGCTAATTGTAGACTGTGTAGCTGTGAGAATGCATCATATTATTTGATCTTTCAACATTTGCTCGGACAAAATAGTAGCTTAGGCGGAAAAACTGAAAAAGATAACTAGTTCTAGCGGTGGAACCCAGTTAATACGGTCACCAATGGGCCAAAAAATTGGCCGTATTAACGGGGTGGCCTTATTAACGAGGGTTTTTTACAAGAAAATGTGTGGCGTTTTTTGACAGCTGGCCAGAAAAAGTGGCCGTAATAACGAGTTGACCGTATTACCGAGGTGGCCGTAAAACGGGGTTTCACAGTAGTCAACTAGTTTACCTGCGTAACTGGCGGGGTTTGTTTAGCCTGTTCCAGGCGTTCAGATAGTAGAGCGCGGGAGAAAAATTCAAGAAGGAAAAAAAAAACGAGGGGAGACCCGGTGTACAACTACAACGGTGGGGTCAACGAGGGGAGAACACCCGTTTTCCCGGTGTACAACTCTTACCGCCGCGCTCTACTATCTAAACGCCTGGAAAAGGCTAGGTTTTGTTTGTCAGCCCGCAAATGGCGACGAAGCCGCGAGGAGAATGGGACAGAAACAACGAGAGAAGCTTTTTTATTTAAAATGTATGCTTTGAACTTTAAGACTTGGAGCTCCCTCTATAGCTTTGACAAACCGCGCGGGAATATTTCCCAGTTGTACTCATGATAATTTGTAAGGGGAAAAAAAGATGAATTTGAAGCTTTTTCTTTTCACACTGTTTTTCTTTTATTCGTTTTAAGCTACAAGCATCTTCGTCAGTTACAGTTTCTCAATTTAGAGTTTCCACGTGCGCTGCCAAAGGACTCGAGTGACTCGCGTGCACGATCACTTCCTATTCGGTTCACCCTCCCCCATCCTTCCTTCACCCCCTGCTGCCTTAATTTGCTCGCTAGTTGATGTGTATATGATTGAAGCCCGTTCTTCAGCTGGTTCTTGACTATCCAGGGTAAAATAAACGTTTCAACATCTCGGAAAAAGATAATTTTTATACACCCTAAGGCACATGTAATGTAGTCTGCTACACAGCCGTTTTTAGTGACGACAGTAAAAACTGCTGAAAAAAATAGTTTCCTTAGCCATGTTACAAACATGTGAGACGCACCAAAATTACGGGTCTTTTCCTGTGTGTGTGTGTGTGTGACAGGATTACACATTATCATGAGACGAAGGGTATTACAGATTTCACTGAATTAAAACAAACGATGAAGATACGAGACCCCGAGAACGATATCACGATAGAGATAATATAATGATTTCAATTCTTGACTCACTGCTAAGAAATGTTACATTTAGGTATTAAAATAGATTCGAATTTTAGACTCTACCACAACCCTTGAAGATAGTTTTAACTGAGATAGTATGGATTCTACATTTGCCTAGATCTTCACTAGTATTCTTCACTGAAACGATAGGAATGTCTGATACTACGCCTTCTCTTTCATCGGCTTTGCATGTGTGTTCTATTAATTTTTTTTTTGTGTACTTGTTTTTTCGTCAAATATACTTGTTGAAAAACATTTAGCCATCAAAACTGGATATGGCATAAAACAAGGAAATTTGATGTAATGGAGTAGCCTTTCGATCCTTTCAACGTTTTCATTAAAGATGAGGAATTTCTAAATTAGATTTTTTCAAAACATTTTTTATAAATACTGACCTTGTCGACATTTTCGTTGATCAGCCTATCGAAGACCCCACAAACGCCAAACGCTAATCCAAGAACAAGGAGAACCACTCCCGAGGCGGATAAACAGATTATCCAAAGTTTTTGGCTGCAGCAACCCATGGTCAAAGAAAAAGTAGTACAGCCGGCTAAAACTGAATAAGTACTCAGAGGCTTGATGTTGTTTTATGAACAAAGTTTGTTGTAATGAGCGTAGCGTGGCTTTTTGTAAAGTCACGCAGAAAGGGGACGCGAAAACTCGTGATTAGTCGCCCACCCATTTACCAAAAGACGTAATCATCATTTTCAAAATCACTGTGACAAACTTTGTTAAATACCAGCCGGGTGTGATAGTTAACGAACAAACGATATTCGCTGTGTTCTTCGCCCTTTAGGTGCATAGGTTAAAATTAGGTCCTGTTTACATGCGGCGGGTCACGTCACCTATCATGTAAACGTGATCAAATTTAAATGAGAGATTACATGGACAGGCGGGTTACCCCACCAAGGCAGGTTACCTCACCTACCTGGGGTCCCTCACCTCCATGTAAACAGGCCCTTAGAGAAGTTTTGATTATTTTTTGGATGAAATTCCTATATGATAATGCAAAAAAACAATCCCTTGTAATGAAGCATTTAAAGGAAAATGACGAAATGTTAACTCCGTAAAGCGGTAAAATATCTTTGCAGTTAACACTCTTCCAGGCTCATTTTTATTTTTCCTTTCCTTGAAATATTTTAGCATACATTACCATACCCCAAAACAATGAAAAATAACAAAAAAATTAACTGCGACATTATTCCATCATCAGGGCTCAGGGGAATGGCAAGCGTTTGAGCCAGAAGAAGAAAGACGTTTTGATAGATGTTTGAATTGGAGTTTGTAGGGTCCTCAGCGAATGAACAGCCTTTTAAGATCGAGATCGGAACGTCTTCTTAGTCGGGAAAACAGACCTACTATTGAAACAGACTATTTCTTTTGTTTCTGGTTGATCAGCTGGCAAGACCCTTTCACCTTTGTTCTAAGTAACGTGAAACCGTTTATTTACATTATTGTTATTATTTTTTACGCACATGACTAACCTGCGATCAAGCGTATTTTTTCTCGGGAGAGTGCGAAGTCGGCGGAAGGGAAGGGAAGCCACATGACTAGAAACATGGGACATTTACAATTATTCACATGACTATAGTCTAAGTAGTATTAGCGATATATTCGAGACAGGTACTAGCCTACAGTCTAGTACAGTCTAAGGCGTTTCAAAAAAAAAAGAAGAAGAAAGCTCTTCTAACGGCAGCATATAGGCAACCCAAGCCTAGCATGGGAGTTACATGTTTTACAATGCTGCGAAATGTCACATGATTGCCCGTGAACGTTAAGTATTTGAATCCCTGTATAATAGAGATATTTATTCAGGGGCACCCAACGTCAATTTTCGGAAAATATCTGTTCGGGAGGACGATTTAAGATCTAGAATTTTCGGAACATTTGTTGGAAAATTTCTTGCTTGCCTTCCTCTCCTAGGATTTTCGAACATCTAATTAAATGGTATAATTACCTATTTTTTAAGGATTTTTATCCTAAAAAGGTCACCTAGAGTTTTCGAGATCCTTTTTTCTGGCTGCAATTTTCGAAAAGGTAAGTTTTGATCCCTATAATTTTCGGACCACTAGACTTTCAGCTAGGAAATCCGAACAGATGAAAAATACTTAGGGGATAAAAATATGCCTACATCTACCTTTTAAATACTAATAAGACATTTACCAGATGGTAAATGCAGTTAATGGAACATGAAGCCCCAGGGGGGGTAGGCTAAGGTAGCCTGCCCCAATGTATGCTCTGTTTGATCTCTAAAGACTTATTTATAGATGAAAGCACGCCAATTATAAGATACAAACAAAAGCTGTTCGTGGTTGGAACCTCACTAATTTGTCGTATGTTTGTCATCGTATTTTTCTTAGCATCGCGCAGATTGGTCCCTGTTTTCAAGGCCCTATTCATGGCTAGACTTTAATCATGATAAGACTAGGTAGCTTATGGTACAACTGTATTCATTGGTCGAGATTTGAGACACTGTCTAGCTATAAACTTCTGCTATTGCAGACCTGGTCATTATTCGTTTAGCTTGCACGAAAGCAAACAGTTACAGTAATTTTGTTACCCACCCTCCCTCCCTATGGAGGAGTTTTGTTGTGTTAGGTATCAATAAAGTTTGGGGGGTCACTCCTAATTGTGGTGCGGTTAAGTCTGCGTTGCGACGTCCCCCAAGCTTTTGGCATTGCTTGTGTCTTGCCATCTTATTCATTTGCCTTAATCTTGTCCGATCCAGCCCGTGCAGCGCTGGGGAGATAAGAAAGGCTCTGCCAATACTCTTGTCCTACCCCACGGTAGTGGGGCGATAAGTGAGGCTTGTGTTTTTGCTGTGCGCATAACCTGAAGTCGCTAGAACCTGCCACAGGGCTGTGTCCCCCCTTTATTACGCCATCTTGTAGTAATTGTTTTATTTGCCTGCGTGCGCTATTTAGTTGTGTTACTTTTTCATGCGTATCTTAAGCGGAATAGTGACATTAAAATACGTTTAACAATGCTATATTTAAGTGGTTTTGAACTTTATTCTCGTTGGGTGCCCCTGTTTATTGACCGAAGTTCATTACCAAATAATAATAATAAAGAAACTTCTTTCTTAAACAACCCCAGGCTTCCGCTTATAAGCCCTGGGTTTACACAACTTTCTCTCTTTCTTTCGGACAAATGAAGAATTTCAAAACAATATACATAGCAGTGCCAATTTTTCTAAAAGTTGTTATTGTACTGATCCATGTCTACAACTGGGAGACCCGGAACCTCTCATCGATTTGTCGCTGTGGACTTGCTGATATTTTATATCCCGTAAAATTCCGAAAACAAGCCCCTCCATGTATAACCCCTCCAAATATAAGCCCTCCAAACTCGTAACGCAAAAAACCCTCCGTTAAGTCGCCGCTCCAAATATAAGCCCCCAGGGGGGCTTTGTATTTGGAAATTGCCCTCAAATGCAAAGTAAAACAAAGAAAAACGGTAAATGTCCTTCCAAGAACAAGGCTAGCCCAATCGATTTTTAAGCGCAGATTTCCCTTCCGTACATAAGCCCCTCAAAATGGGCCTTTGAAAAATATAAGCCCTGGGGCTTATTTTCTGAATTTTACGGTATTTTACTAGGTACCCCCGGTATCCGAAAATATCCGGGAAATTTTTGCTACTCGGGATCCTGGGCTTTGAAACTTGGAATCCATCTCCGCCTTGAAGTCGCCAGTGCAACTCCATGGCAACAAATTTACCGTCTGGAGGATTTTAACTGTACTGTACTGTAACCTGGAATCCGCTGACAACTAAACCCGGAATCCATAATCCCGCACAGCGCCAGCGTTAAATCCAGAATCCAAAACTTTATTACTTTGACCCTACATGGCATTGGGGCGACATCACGGGTGTGTGGTTAGTTTCCTGATCCGATTAGAATTTAGCGATTTCTTTCATTCCCGTGCAGTGTTTCCACTCCTGCTGAATAAACAATCTACTAAAAATTCACCACGGAAATACATTAAGCCGTGTTTTATTAAGAACCTTTGCGAATATAAAATGTCTTCTTGAATCTATTTACGGGATTCTCTTGCAAATCCTTAATTTGGCTAATTTGAGATTACGGAATATTTCAAAATATTATTCAAACACGTAAACACGTAGATATATACCGTAGTCTGCTACACAGCCGTTTTTAGTATCCTTATGCAATGCTCCTCCTCGTCCTCGTCCTCCGCGTCCTGTTGCGTGACGAAACTAAAAACGGCTGTGTAGTGTAGCAGGCTAGTATATACCGCTGATCATGGACAAATTTTCCGCAATCTTTGACATCTTTTAACTGACTATAAACTTTCAAGGTGACCAAAGGTGACCACTCCTGACTGACCATTCGCTTTGTTATGTTTTAAAGTTAAATGTATCATGGATAAATCAAAGACGCCCCATACATCAAAGGTTGTTACATTTTCATCGCTACAAGTTCTCTCCATTGCTGTTTGCTTCGTAGCACTGATTCAGGTCCAGATCAAACTCTACGCGCATGACCAAATCCTTCTGAAACTTCTTCAACAAAAGGAAGGAAATTCCGACGTGAGAAACACGGCACCTAATGAAGCAACGGGCAGTTCGGGGCAGAAAATTGAATTTCTCAGAGAATTGGATGATAAACATAGTAAAAAAGGTGAGAAATAAAATCGCTTATTCTAAGATTTAAGAGTTTCGACGAAAAGCAGCTCTTTCCTTTGAACTTCATATAAAGAATTGAAGAGCCTTCTACTACGACGAAGCAGAAGCTGCGGATAGAACCAAGAAGAAATATAGGTGCGTGCTTATTCACCCTTACTGGGGAGTGGACAGCTCTGTTATTTTTCCTCCGTTCGCAACTAGCCAGCATAAACAGCCAACGGCCGCCTGTCATCTCTCCTTGCCACTGGTGACGTTTTGTGAGAGAGAAGGGAGAGAGAAGAGGGTCGTCCCACCGCTCGCGCGAAGGTGAGAGACGGCTGGCTGAATTCGCAAACTATTCGCGACATATCAGAGAGACGACTACCGGGCACGGTCAGAGGGTACGGTGTTGGGCTCCCCACTAAAATAGACTTTCCTCCGGGAAAAATCAAGATTTCATGTTTCTCATTCTTAGATATATAGAGTGGAGGATCTTGCGTCTAGACAAATGTATTATTTTACGAGGAATCTGAAGAGCAGTTGTTTAGAATGGGAAAGGAAGGTGAAATTTTCATCTGGCGCAGCATAGCTAAGCATGTTCAGAAGTGCGAGCGAGCGAGGCATTGCTCGACCGCGCGACAATCCCGAGCGATTGTGATCAGTTCATCTATGTGCCACAAGAGAAAATGCGATTTCATTTTATATAGGATTTTAGCTGTAACATAAACCAAACGTGGCTTTTCGTCTTGAAGAGAAAGGAGAACCTGAATTATGGGAAGAAAACTTATCGAAGCAAGGCCCAGAGACTAACCAAAACAAACTTAACCGGGATTCCTTAACTAAGGCCAAATTGTGAAAGGTTTGAACCCAGGAGTCATTTCAAAAATAGGTTGAGTTTGATCGTCCGGGTGAGCGTAGTTCTGCATAGGACTGTTGTCGGTGACAGTGACTGACGTTTCGACAACCTGTGCGGTAGTCATCTTCAGAGTCAAAGTGAGTTGTAGCACGTCAGTTGATGGTATTATACTCTGGTTATTGATCTGATTGGTCAATTACGTAATTGACCAATCAGATCAGTCAGATCACTAACCAGAGTATAATACCATCAACTGACGTGCTACAACTCACTTTGACTCTGAAGATGACTACCGCACAGGTTGTCGAAACGTCAGTCACTGTCACCAACAACAGTCTTATTCAGGACTACGTTCACCCGGACGATCAAACTCAACCTACTTTTATAATTAAGGCTAAATTGATGGAAGACGAGGGCTCTCATCCCCCTGCAGCACCACATTTGCTGCTAAAATGCAACCTAACGCAACAAACAGAGTTGCAAACTTACACTGCGAGGATATACATGTATAGACTGTCGTTGATTCCATTTTCGCAAGCAGTCTTGGGAGCGACGTCCGTGACACTGTAATTTGCCGTGACGATCATCACGTTACTTCCTCCCCTGCAAAGTTAATTCCTATTTAACCCCGAGGTGGGGGCGAGTGGACTTTCTATAGAAGTTACGGGGATGTGCATCGTCTCGCTGAGGGGCAGAAATTGAAGAGTTTTATCTCACTTGAGGTGTTCAGGGGCGAAAGCTAATATTTTTTCCCCATAAAGGTATCGCTAGGGTTGTGTGTAAAGATATAACAAATTCTCTACACAAAAGGAAAGGCAATCAAACTGTATTAATTTGCACTAGTATCGTCAACTTTACAGGTCAAAGCAAGGCTATGCCACGGTCAGATTTGTCTCCTTTAGTGATTGGGATCTTGAATTTTCCGACGAGCATTCCCTTCTCTTTTAAGGGGCCGGTCATTATTTATCGCCTTGGGCGGGGGGCGGAAGTTTTGGGGCTTAACAATGTAAAATTTAGCCGATACCTCCTTTGAATGTTACTTCACTTTCGTGATCCCCCCTAATAACTTTTGATAACTTTCGTGATTCCCCCCCATGTCTTCATTTTCCAACCAAATTTGAGTGGTCCACCCTCTGAATCCTTCCAAAGTTTTCAGCGATCCCCCCTTTTGGTTTCTCAGTTACGACTGACCCCCCCTTTTGTTTTCCTAAAAATCAAGAGACCCCCTAAAATTCTTCCCCCCCCCCCGGGCGATAAATAATGACCGGTCCCTAAATGGGAGTCCGCCTCCCAACTCCCACCCCCGTATTGCTGGATTTTATGGACGCTGTCGCATGATTTATGGTCATAGCTTTGTTCAAATCAGCAGCGGTAGTTCAGAGGTTTCTCGGCATGGCACAAACGAACTGCACTAAGTGGACAATTTTCAAGTTAATCAAGTGATGGAAAAGCCAAGTCGTGAAATCATTTTTAGCACGGCGGCAATTTGCTAGAAACATAATGCCAACTTTTAAAAGGTTAGCCAAATCGTTTTCTAGTTGCGATCATTTTTCCGGTGAGCTCTTTTAGGTCGAACTGTAACCTTAAATAGTTTTATTTCACTTATAAGTTACTTCGAATTCTCTAAAAAAGTGAAACATTATATTTAAGTGAGGTTTTCGTTTTTGTAAACCTTTAGCTGTCCATATCTTGAGAAAGTACTAGTGATCCTTTAAAGTAGAATTGAGTTAGATCTTTTGTCGTGAAAATTCTAAACATCTCTCGTTATATTTTTAATTAGTATCAGGACAAGCCGATAAGATGGTGGGCTTTCAAAATTGCCGTATTAGAGAGCAAAATACATAAACATATTTTAAAAAACATAAGAGACGAACATGTTACAACTCTGATGTTTCTTAAATGGACGTCCAAATTATAGGAACTGCTAGCGTCTAGATCAATGACTTCATCAGAATTCTTCCCAAAGTGATTTTATTACACACTGATCACACTATACTATCACATTATACAGCATTCATATTACCAGCTGTCGTTTCGTATTATTAAAGGTAAGTGAATTAAAAGAAGATAGCTTAAAATGCTTCTTTCTTCCAGATACACTAGTTCGCCGCAGACGCAATTTGGGAAATGAACACAAGCTGCTAAATACAAGCGAAATAATCACAAGAAAGGACATCCGAAAAGAGGTTCATCTTGCACTGAGTAGCCATGTTTGTACGGTGCATTGCCCAAGAAGTGCCAGGGGAAAAAGAGGCAGACCTGGTCACAGAGGCCCCCCCGGCAAATATGGCCCACCTGGGCCTCAGGGACCACAAGGACCTAAGGGTCCTCCTGGAGATCAGGGACCTCCAGGACCTAAAGGCAATGAAGGTCCTCAGGGACCCAAGGGTGATCGTGGTAAATCCATTGCAGCGCCTTCTATTGTGTCGCCTCTTGTTTCCATAGTGGTAAATGAAACGGATGTAGCCTCACTTCAGTGTCAGGTTAGAGGAAATCCGATACCTCAGATCACGTGGATGAAAGAGAACTTCAGTCTGTCAGTGACCAAACGCATCCAACAATCACGTGGTACCCTGATGATAACAACTGTGACTTCAGAAGATGGTGGAATGTACACGTGCCAAGCAAAGAATATTCTTGGAGTTGTAAGATCATCAGCTACACTAACTGTTCAAGGTAAAAATAATGAAGTCCTGTTTCAATGTTTGTGTCATGAAAGGATATTAAGTACAAATCGTTAAAGAAAATATAAAAGAGGTTACTCAACAAAATATCAGATTCACCTTTATGGGATTTTGAGATTTAGAGAGTAAATACCTAAGGTATGACACAGTTTGCCTGTTGTGTTTAAGTTCTAACAATATTTTTTTTATAGTGATGAAGATTTGTTTTATACTATAAAACTAAAAATGCTGAAAAATCTGAGAACTGTCTTGCTACCATATGCTTTCAATAAGGTGCATGGATGTTGTCACTGCTGTAGGTGACGGGAATCTAACTAACTGATTAATTGTTATTTTTCAACAACAGTTGCTGCCAAAATCACTCAAAAGCCCTCGTCTATCATTGTTGAAGAAGGACAAAATGTGACTCTAGTTTGCAAAGCTACTGGTCAGCCGACACCGACAGTAATGTGGCGCAAAGCATTTGGTCACGTGTCTAAAGCGAATATTGTGGTGGCAGATTGGAATATGACCATACTCAGCGTTACGAAAGCAGACGGTGGGGCTTACGCATGCTCGGTAAAGAACCTTCTTAGCCAAGATTCTGCTGTTGCATTAGTGACAGTGATCGACAGGCTCGAATTCGTTTTGGCTCCTCCCTCGACAGTTGTTGCAAATGAGAGCAGCGACATAGTATTAAACTGTGCAGCCCACGGCAAAAAAGATATTCTTTGGGAAAGACAGAGCCGAGCACTTCCTAAAAATCACGCCGTTTTTTCAAATGGGACATTGCTTCTGAGGATGATTTCTCTAAATGACGCCGGAACTTACAAATGCGTAACGAAAAACTACCACCGCTCTATAGAAACAGCGTCTGTCGTTAAAGTGCTAAGCTTGGTTAAACCAAAATCCTGCAGCGAGATAAAATCGAAAGAACCTGGAAGCTCTTCTGGCAATTACATGATTGACCCTAATGGCGAAGGTGGCGTGACTTCATTCAGCGTGTATTGTGACATGAATGACAAAGGCGGAGTTGGCGTGACGGTCATTAGTCAAGACAGTGAAAGTAGGACCCATGTCGGTCCCAATGGATGTAGCGGCCAAGGATGTTACCGTAAAGGTGTGACTTACACAGGAGTTACTACCGCTCAACTGGCAGCGTTTACTCGAGTCTCGCAGAAATGTGAACAGTTCATTAAGTATGAGTGCAATCCTCACTCATCATTTATTGAGCGTGGTTTTGCTTGGTGGGTGTCACGTGATGGAACAAGAAAGGACTACTGGGATGGAGCTACTGGCTACAACAAGATGTGCGCATGCGGGGTAACGAACTCTTGTTCTAGTGGTGGTAAGTGCAACTGCCCAACCCGCAGTGGCTGGAGTGAGGACAGCGGCCTGCTCACAGACAAGGCCGCTCTTCCCGTGAAACAGATCAGATTGGGAGACTTGAATGGTTCACACGAGGAGGGTTATCACACTTTAGGAAAACTCAAATGTTATGGACAAACTTAGCGAGTCGACCTAGTGCGAAACAGTTTTAAACTAGGGGCGCCGTATTTTTAGTCCTATTTGTAATTTTTCTACTGATTTAATAAATAAAACGTTCTTTCAGGCGCAATGTTATTGCATTCTATGAAAAAAAGGAACATATCTTTGTAGCAGAGCAGAGTGGCGCATTTAAGGTTTGACAAAAAATACTAAAGATAATATACTTTAACGGAAGGAGGCTTTACAATTTATTTGGCTTGCCCACGATTTATGATTAATGATTAAGGAATGACTCTGAAAAGTAACAATGATTTAAGTGAATACGTTGTCGGAGAAAACCATTCTTCCAAAATAAAGTTACAGCAGGCGAACTAAACGGCTTATTGCAAACGAAGCAGCCGAGCTAAGGAGCGAGGTTGCCTCGGCGGCAGATTCATAATACCGCGCAATGTATTGCGTAACCTTGTTTTTATGCCCATATTTGGGTGTAAGGAATACCCAATATTTGAGCAGTGACATCACGGTCCTGAATTTATTCCTCGTGGCTCGAGGCCAGGTAATCTAGTGTGCAACTGTTGGTTGTGGACAATGGGTTGCGAGGGTTTCAGTTGTTGCTGGGAACCTAACAGATGAACAAGCTTGCCATTTATCGTTTGAAAGGGCTATTAGTGCAATGTTTGGAGCTGCTGATCAATCAAGGAATAGGGTTCAACGATCAAATTTTTTCAGTATCCGCGTGTTTTTGCAGCTCGATTTACACTTTGCCGGCCCTCAACTCCAGTGAGGAATGTAACGAAATTGTGGACCTTTTGTTTTAGAGACTATCTTTATGCCTTTAGAGAGATTTTTGTGATAACCAGCGTGTTCTTTACAGCTTGATTTACATTGAGCTAACCCAGGATCCCAGGAGCCCATGAGCCAGCCCTCTTCTTCCGTGAGGAAGGCAACAAGTTTGTGGATCTTTTGTTTTAGGGACTATGTAAGATTCTTTGTCCTGTGAGACTCGCTCGTTAGATCGTTAAGTTGTCTTTATTCAAATTTATATTTTTATACCTTTCATACGAACTTCGGCCCATATGCGCTTTCACACATTTTCCTTTACATCATTTTTTTCATATACTTAAGATCGATCGGCAAAAGCTCGGAATTTAATTTCCAATTTTAATCACAACAGTTAAAGGCGATATTTTACTTTTTAATGTTAATAGTTTTGTGATAGATTTATATGAAATAAATCATATAAAAACTGCATGCGGAAATGAAATCAAATGAAGAATGATCCTCGCATTAGTGAACGCAATTTATGTAATTGCGTAAGAAGCCCGAAAAAATTCAGGACTTCAACGAGATTTGAACCCGTGACCTCGCGATACCTGTGCAATGCTCTAACCAACTGAGCTATGAAGCCGCCAGCTCCCACCAGGTCATGTTTTTGCTTAATAAAAGTGAAAACTTAGTATGTGGGTGAAAATTTATTAGCCATCCCTGACTGCGAAAAAAAAAATTTAAGCCTCTTAAATTATGTAACAAACTGCGAGAATCACGAAAGGAAGTCGCTTCGTTGAAACTTGCCAAAAGTTGCCCCTGGTGTTCTCACCTCGATTTGCATAACCTTCCAATGCCCGATTCAATTGTTGATTCCCAAGCTCGACTCATAAGGAAAACGCAAATTTAAAATTAATTTCTGAACGAAATTAAATAATCGTATTTTTGTTTAATCTGACTGATCAATGTTGCAATAGGCCACTTGCACAATGATGTCATTTTATTACTACGACCAGAATCCTTTAAGGTTTTGCTTTCTTGGGCAAACTAGGTAGGGCTTTTGTTTTTAATCCTCACTAGGTTTACCAAATATAAATATGAAAGGAAAAACCAAAGTTATTCTGGCCACAGTAATAAAATGACGCCATCGGGCAAATGGCGTATTCTCGAGCAACCAGTGACATCACGTAAATTCTTAAGCCAAGAAACCCAGACACGAGGCTTCTCTTCTCAGCCGAAAAAGACAACAACAACAACAAAAAAATCGAAGAACTAAAAGCAACTTTTATGATGAGTGCAAATCCTTCGCCATATCGCCTGTTGAATTCATTGATTCCAAAGAGATACTATCTGAGCAATTTTACGTAATCCTACAAAGGCTAGCCAATAGCTGCAACCGCCGAGTCTCTGAGTATACACGACTTGTGCGGCAGGCATAGAAACTCTTCTAGTATCGCTTTTATCGTCCTCCCCTTCTTCGTGTCGGGCGTGCAGGCTAATACATAATATCCTGAAGAGATTTCCCCATCAAACAAAATAACTAACGGCCTTTTCAGCAAATTCAGCAAACCTGATTTCACCCCAGCTGAATAATGCGGAAACAAGAATCCCTTCGGGAATTTTTAAAAAGACAAAAGTGGCCCCTGTAATACAGGGGCCACTTTTGTCTTGGCAACCCACGTGGAAGGGTCGTTTTCATCAACAAGTTTGTCGGGCGACATGAAAATCTCTTTTATTGCAAATACTCTTTAGAGATGAAAACAAGGTGTAATGAATAATATGAAAAGAGAAAATGTTAGGGAATCCCCCATTTTGAACTGTTGAGAGTTTTCGCATGTCGCTAACGTAAATATTGCGTTACAAAGGTTATGTGAAACAGTCTTTTTTGGTTTTTCATTAGATAAAGCAGTGATAGACTTTCTTGTAATGAGTGTTAATTATTTGTCGGCCAATATTTGACGAAGTTTCCTGTAGCG
Organism: Porites lobata; assembly: GCA_942486035.1. NCBI lineage: Eukaryota > Metazoa > Cnidaria > Anthozoa > Scleractinia > Poritidae > Porites > Porites lobata. The sequence goes on along the minus strand of CALNXK010000049.1, from coordinate 1,851,910 downwards.
AGTGCGAATTGTAAGGTATTGAAACGCACAAACAAAGTTTCGCGCATGCAAGTTTAATAAGTTATAAGATTTGGTTTGTCGTAATGTACACAGTTCAACAGCGACTAAGCTTTGTCATCGTTAGGATGAATACTGTAACAATATTTTTCAATACACAGGGATCTCATTTATTGATAAGTAGCAAATATAGTCGCATTAACCATTCCGTTCCAAAACTAATCGAATTAGTATTTGGCCCTAAGCCTATTTAATGAGTAATTAATTTTCTTTGAATTATTTCAATATACTTCTAAATCACAAAAGTTAACAATTACGTCCAGTAAAGGTTCGAAAAGGTGAGGGCATAAAAACGCCCTAGCAATGATTTAATGCAAATAAGGAAAGAGGAAAGGGCAAGGGGAGGAGGAGGGAAAAAGTAATTTGTGTGCATGGCGAGTGGGTTAGAACGAATGACTGCATTGCAGCAAAGGTCACATGTAATTAAAACTTCACGTGACGTCACGGCGGCCATATTTGTGTCCCAAAACAGTAAAACGGCGGCCATGTTGGTGTCCCAAACCAGTCCTGTGGGAGTTGAACTCTTTTCTTATGCAAACGATTTCTTTTGTTCCAATAAATTTGCATAAATGCTGACTACGTGAGAGAAAACACTCTATAATCAACATGAGTCAACTCCCAATCCTAGGCTGTCAAGTACGCAGTTTTTCTCACGTGTTCAGATCGATTACATAATAATAAGATATTTCTTAGCAACAAGAATCCAAAGTAGCTAAGAATACCAAGGAGAAAAACATAAAAATTCTACATCAACGTCTAATCAATAATGTGAAAAGATAAAATGTTAGGGAATCCCGCATTTTGAACAGTTGAGAATTTGCGCATCTCGTTACCGTAAATATTGCGTGACAAAGGTTATTTTCGTTAAGCAGTGATAGACTTCCTCCTAATGAGTTTTAATTGTTTGTCGGAAAATATTTGACGAAGTTTCCTGTAGGAAGTGCGACTTGTAAGGTATTGAAACGCATAAACAAAGCTTGACGCATGCAAGTTTAATAAGTTAAGATTTTTGCTTTGTCGTAATGTACACAGTTCTACGTGGACCAAGCTTTGTCATCGCTAGGATGAATACTGTAACAATATTTTGCAATGGACAGGGATCTCATTTATTGATAAGTGGTAAATATAGTGGCATTAAACCATTCCGTGTGCAAACTAATCGAATTAATATTTACATGGTTACAGTTGCTGTTCCTACTTCAAATTTCTGAACCAGCGATATATCTCAGTCAGCGATATATCCCTGACAATGTAACTTTGAAAACACAGAAACGCGTTGCATTTTATGACCGGTGCCAGCCTTCGGCTAGGCCCCGGTAATAAGCTCTGACGGAAGTAACAATACAGGCGCATTAGCCGTGATTTTGTAATGTGTTCAAATACTTCTAAAGACGTGACCTGTCTTACTCCTTACCTTGGTTTGTTTCTTTTTCATTCAAAACCTTCTATTACAGGTAGATCATGTTACGTTCACGGAACGTTTTGTCTTTTTGTATGCAGTTGGCCTTCCGTAAACAGGGTGAAAAACAAATTAACTAACTCGGTTTGAAGATATAAGACATTTTACTCTTAGACCGGCGCGTCTTTTTGGGCTATTTACGTCTATGCGGTTTTAATGCAATAAATACACCAATTCATTTGTTTTTGCTTTGCTAGATATATTCAGCAGTGTTTCATCTTAGCTATATCCTTTTCATCGTGGGGCGCAAAATAGTTGACTGGACAAATCCGGAAGGCCTGATTGAAATAGATCTTGAGGAAAAGGGTGGCGAGATGGGCGTATTGTATTGCTACTCTATGACGGTCGTTCCTCCAATGATTTCACGAGGAGATTATTGTCTCTTTCTGCGATC
>CALNXK010000049.1:1820000-1845000 GCA_942486035.1 Porites lobata | reverse complement strand
AATAACATCATGCCAGGACTTCTACCTGGATGAACCAGAAAGGATATAGAACAACTGCCTTTTTTTTTACGCGTCGAAGTTCTAAACGTGTTATTCTTAGAAGCGCTCAGGCTTAACAATATGCCAGGTTTCCAGCGACTGATTTCAGCTGATTTTGCGGTGCGCAAGAATGGATAATTTACCCGACTTGTAAACAGATATTTCCTTCAGCCGATTGTGTCTCATGCAGGAGAATGTCATGTCTGCGTTGTTTTGTTTCTACTGAAGTTTTATTAAAGAAAGCTTAATAGGGAGATCGCAATTTATACTCTTACGAACTATAAATTAGGGCTGACCTGGAAGACGCGTTGAATTGTGCCGCCATCCTTCAAAATATAATCTGGCTGCATTTAGGGAGACAATTTCCTCTTCCATCCAGATTTACTTGGTATATGTGTTTGCGAGAATCTTCAGACAAAGAATTGGGTATACACTGATTCGAATGGCCTGGCGATACTAAGCGTTTAAGTCTACTTACCGATTACAACATGTTTTGGAAGTATTGAGAAGCGCGCCAAACGAGGTTGTCACAGCGTTCTCGAGCGAACACGGCGCGACCTGGATTGATAAAATTACTATTACATGCAGTTATCATGCCAGTGATTTCTCCTTTCGTCGCATAGTGCATAGTTTGTGAGCACATCCTCGACTCTCGAAACATTTGTCTTGCGCCGCTATAGAAGTTGCTTCTCCCGCGAACCATAGGTAGATTTCCCGCTTAACATAATGTTTGATAATTTATGCAAAAGTTGACCTCGTGAAAGTCAGCAGTGCATTAATCGACTCAAAAATAAACAGACTTCCTACAGGGTTTTGAACACGGTTTTAATTAAAGTACTTTACGAGCGCTGCGGCAGTTGACCGCAAAAGTGTTACGGTGATGGATACTCAACTGGATGATTACGTCACTTCATAGCAACCAGACGGTACGAATTTTTTAACTTCCGGAGCGCTGAGGCTCGTAGTGTTCCTTCCTGATAAGGTCTGTAAAGAGAGTTACTGCTAATTCCGTTGAGCGATTGGGGCGAAAACCAAACTGATGTTCAGAGAGAAAACCGTTGAATTCGAGATGTTTCATTAATTGTTTGTGCACCATTTTCTCTAAAATCTTGGACAGAGTAGGGAGAATTGATATTGGTCTATAGTTGTCAATTTGGTCTATAGTTGTCAATTGGGCACCGGAAGTCGTGTTTAGTCCTTTCCGCGCGCTTTCCCGTCGCCAACTGACGTTCCCGTCCCGTTGCTAAATCAGCCTAATCTAACCACAGGGGGTCTTCTACGGGAGGGTCTCTTGCAAGAAGAATCTCACTCATTTGCATGCAATTTCTAAGTTACGACTGTAGTTCTATGCATGTTGTCACCAAAAAGTCATTGTATACTGTATCGGTAACATTATAGTCCATAAAGTGAACGCAGAGATCGGACCATGCGTCAAATGCTGGCTTACGAGATGTTAAACCAATCGAAAATTATTAAAACGTCAGCCCCGAAATGTGATAGCGTTCGTTTACCGGAGGTGGTTGTTTACGAGAGGTTTCAACTGTAATTAAGGCTTTGACAATGAAACTTTTGGCGTTTTCGGTTGTAGCTTATTGAGAATGGTCGTTTATAACAGATGGTCACAAATGAAGATTCGAGCTCGTTTTCTACTTATCGTAACCATGGAGCCTCCATCTCCATTAATTTCTTGAGTCAACCCTTTCCCGAGTAGATTTATAAATAGAACGGCTTGTTTCCCGCGAAAAGTGTCATATTTCCGTGAGTCTCGTATGTCACCGTGAAAAAAATGAAGTTGGATGAAGTCGAACTCAGAAGCCCGTCCTTCGACCGTTTTCCTTTTTTACTATACGTCCATTTTTACAGTTTTACAGCCGCTGGGATCTGGGATGAAATAAAAGTTAATGAATTACCCGACTGAGACTGAGCATGAAGCGATGGGACAAAGGCAGCGAACTGAGGATCACGGAAAGGTTCTTTGCGAGTGTTTGTTTTTTTTGTTTTTCTTTTTTTGCCGTCATACATCCCACACTTAAGCATGCACCTTGAAAAGAGTCGACGATTAAGCGTTCTGTGGACGATTTGAAACTTCGCGATGATCAGCGCCGAAGAAGTGCCAGGATCATTTATTTTTGTCATCGCCGTGGAATGGACTGGAATGGATTTCGCCAGTTTAGCACCGAGTGCAAAAGCGATGACCTAAGTAGCAACTAAGGAGGAATGCTTCAGAAAAATTGCAGTCTTCCTTTACAACTGACTTGTATCACCATGAGAGTTGCCTGATAAAACTGGCACTTGAAAAGTTGAACAGAAGACAACAGTTGCTCGACCGTGAAGCTATTAAACTCAAAAGTAATTTGCTAACGGTGGAATTTGTGACATCGCGCTCCAGTCCAAAGACCCTCTTATCTCAAGATAGACCGCAAAACAGTCGGTTTTTTTCTCAAAATCAGTAAAAAAAAATCGGTAAAGCGTGGCGCAAGAGTCTTACGCGCGCAAGGCGCGCGAGCCTCACAGGCCCGTAGGGCGTGTGAGGCGAGAGAAAAAAAACCGACTGTCCGTTTTCCATTCTACGATTTCGTTCCGACCAGGGGTTCAAAAATGTCGTCGAGCTATCAAAAATCTGTTCACAGCCCCGCCCTCTTTGTGAATTTGATACACTCGGTGATTGGTGTCGAGGGAGAATAGCGCGTGTTATTGTCTGCACTTTGCTTCGAATCTTGACGCTGTAATCCAGTAATTCTAAAGCAATTTTTAGCGTTGCTTCCCTGTGAAATGTAGTGTATATAATGAAATGTAGTATATATAGTGGAAGTGGCAGTACGACAACAAAGCCTGCGCCTGCTCCTCGGAGAGGGAGAAAGCCAAAAGAGCCGAGCGCTTCGGATAAATTGTAGAATGTGCGGCTGTTGTTTCAAAACACATTTCGGCAATTTTGCGAGTGGATGGATAAGCTCGGAAAATGTGTTTGTTGCGCCTACCAGAAAAGGAGAAACGTTACCAAAGTGGGACGACCTACTGAAAAACGAACTTTTCGTTGTCCTCGAGGAAGGATCGAGAATCTTTCTCCACAAGAGTTTGCTCTCCGTGCGGAACAAAGGTTAGAAACTGCCCCGGGATCCCCGTGAAACTGCACGGCGATGCTTTCGCAAATTAGAGAACTGAACACGCCAACTGACAATGAACAATAATGCGACTGAAAAGAATGAGTAAATCCCCTCATTCAAATCTACGTCTTGGTGATTTAGCTCTGTAAATCACTATCTGTGAGAATTTAAAACGCTAAAAACGCTAACGAGCTGGCCTCAGCGTGACAAAAGATTGCAGGAAAAAGTCACATTGACGGTCACAAAGAAAATCGCTTAAAATTATTCAAATCCAGGAGGCACTTTGGAGAAATAAAACAACCTAAAACCATTAATCGGCCGCAATGAAGAGTTTTACATTTCTAAAGGGGCCAAGAAAGAAAATGCTCTTGCATCAGAGAGCAAATCATGCCGACCAGAGAAAATCAATATGCGTGTCACGACCTCTCAGTATGAAATATATTTAATAAGCGGCCAAAACTTACATTTGCTCAGTCAAAACGTTTTCCTCCAAAGCAAAATCTACCCGACAGAGAAAACAATTCAATGGAACAAGAAGCATTTTTGCATGAGGTAAACTGAGTCGTGTTTTTCCTACCGATCCCCCTTTTTAGCCAGGCGAGATAACAATGACGGTCGGCCGTTGCACAGAACTTGAACACAAACATCTGATAAATAAGGCTTTTGTCAAATCCTGTTAGTAGAACACAGAAAACATCCTTTCCGCTGAGCAGCAACTCCAAAGCTTCCCTCTGCTCCGATTTTAAAACAAATCCCAATTCTTGCGAGCAAATCCAGGCGATTAACATCCGTCATTTTACAGCGAAAGCTTTAGAAATTCATCACGGTAGGGAATATCGCGAATGACTTGTTAAAAACATTACTTGACAGCTTGGTGACAGCTTGCATAGAAATTTAGCCAATGGGAATTGCCCGTGGCTGGGAGAAGCGGGTAATTCGAACGAATATCACGTAAGCAAAACGGACAGTCCGTATTTTTAGCGTCTCTCCCCAGTCTCGCTCTCTGTTTTCAGCTTCGTTCCAGACCTTTTGTTTGACTGCTCGCGCGTACTTGAATACGCAAAAATACGGACTGTTTTGCAGTCTAATCTCAAGAAAAACAAAATGGATTGTATCTGCGTCCAAAGAATTATGACTGACCAACAGGAGAATTCTCAGCAATTAATGTAGAAGTTTAGGCCAATTCTTTCCTTCGAATTCGCATCTGTAGATCACTTTTTTGCGAGAAAACAATGGCTGGGCTCGGCGTTACAAAACATAGCAGGGAATCATCACACTAACTGACGGACAAAACAACCACAGTATTTATTTTTTCAGACAAACGCATTTCAGATAAAAACTTGAAAAACTAGAAATTTGATTAATATTGAGACATTTAGCCGAAATAAGAACCTTAACGCTCAAAAAAATTGGCTAAAGAAAACGAATCCTGTCAGAACTACAGACTGAAGGTAGTAGTTAATCCTTACGCATGTAACAGACCAGCTTAACGTGAGACAAGCAACCAAAATTAAGATTAACATAGTCAGAGTTTAAAACTCTCCACAGTATAATCTACCCGCTAGAAAGAAAAGAAAGAAAATCTCTGAGGGATGAAAACTCTAAAGTCACGTTTCACTAGCTTATGATTTTGGCATAGGTCGCACTTGGGAAAAGTTTTCATCTTTGCCGGCTAAAAAACCACGAAAATTCGAAACCGCAACCGGAAAAGAAAACTTTTAGTCAAATCGAGGAGGGTCGCACTAGTATTTACTAGTGGGAGTTAATTGTCGTTGTTTTAGCTTGTTTTGACACATTGAGAACTAAAGTAGGCCAGATACCAGAGAACATTATCTCTTCGTAGTCCGATCATTTGGCGTAGGATCGTTTTCCTCCTTTCCCAGTTTCAGGAGGATGGGAGAAATAAAGAAAATAAAGTGCTTGGCTGCAAAGACTGCATTTAGCTCGGAGAATAACAAACCTGTGACGGTGCTTGGGTAGACTATAATTGGCTCGCCTGTAGAGAGTTCCCGTAAAAACGTTGAAATAGCGAAGGATTACAAGCTTATGAATTGCTCGCCCGTAGAAAGTTTTCGCAAAAACGTTAAAATGGCGAAAAGTAGTGGTAGCCTCGTCCGTCCACAACGAAAATGCGAAGGTCAGAAAATTTCAACGATTGATTCAAATTGATCGTGTTTCAAATTGGTCACGTTTCGCTGACAAGTGCTGACACTTACCGCCGTGATTCCTATTGTTTAGCTCGAGTTTTCCAAAATCTGCCTGCCCCACCCAAGCAATACGGCGTCTTTGATGTTTTTCGCGATTTTCAAAGTTTTTTCCAACTTGAAAACTTGGGGTCGCACTTAGCAATGTGTCCCGATGACAGATTTTTACCGCAAGGTAAACAAATTCTTCCAGAAATTTGCCAAGTGCGACCCATGCCTTTGTTTGGCCTGTCAGCACCGGATTTCCTGCTGTTTCGTGAAGTACAATAGCAGTGTCATTTAGTCGTTGTGATTGGCTCTTCCCACCGTCGGCGCGCGAAGTCTCCCCTGGGAACCGTTCTAATTATAAATCTACTCGGGAAAGGGTTGACTCCAAGGGCTTGTATGGGAGATGGAGGCTCCATTTGATAGGCTCCTGTCGTAACATATAACTGTTGTTTGTTTGCATTATACAGTTGCTGCCCTAATCACTCAAAAGCCCTCGTCTATGATTGTTGAAGAAGGACAAAATGTGACCCTAGTTTGCAAAGCTACTGGTCAGCCTACACCAACAGTAATGTGGCGCAAAGCGTTTGGTCACGTGTCTAAAGCGAATATTTTGGTGGCAGGTTGGAATATGACCATACTCAGCGTTACGAAAGCAGACGGTGGGGCTTACGCATGCTCGGTAAAGAACCTTCTTAGCCAAGATTCTGCTGTTGCATTAGTGACAGTGATTGACAGGCTCGAATTCGTTTTGGCTCCTCCTCCTACAGTTGTTGCAAATGAGAGCAGCGACATGATATTAAACTGTGCAGCCCACGGTAAAAAAGATATTCTTTGGGAAAGACAAAGCCAAGCAATTCCTAAAAATCACGCCATTTTTTCAAATGGAACATTGCTTCTAAGGATGGTTTCTCTAAATGACGCAGGAACTTACAAATGCGTAGCGAAAAACTACCACCGTTCTATAGAAGCAACCTCTGTTGTTAAAGTGCTAAGCTTACAACCCAAAACCTGCAGCGAGATAAGATCTAAACACCCTGGAAGCTCTTCTGGTAATTACATTATTGACCCTGATGGCAATGGTGGCGTGACTTCATTTAGTGTGTATTGTGACATGAATGACAAGGGCAGAGTTGGTGTGACGGTCATTAGTCACGATAGTGAGAGTAGGACCCATGTTGGTAACATTCCTGGATGTCATTACGCCGGATGTTACCGTAAAGATGTTAGTTACACAGGAGTTACTACCGCCCAACTGGCAGCACTTTCTCGAGTTTCACAAAACTGCGAACAGTTCATCAAGTATGAGTGCAACCCCCACTCAGCATTTATTGGCATTGACTATGCCTGGTGGGTGTCACGTGATGGAACAAGAATGGACTACTGGGGTGGAGCTACTGGCTACAAAAAAATGTGCGCATGCGGAGTAACAAACTCTTGTCTCAGTGGTGACAAATGCAACTGCCCAACCCGCAGTGGCTGGAGTGAGGACAGTGGTCTGCTCACAGACAAGGCCGCTCTTCCCGTGACACAAATCAGACTGGGAGACTTAAACGGTTCACACGAGGAAGCTTATCACACTTTAGGGAAACTCAAATGTTATGGACATACTTAGCGAGTCGGTCCAGCGGGAAACAGCCAGTTTCAGCTAGGGGCGCTGTATGTTTAGTCCTATTTGCAATTTCTTTGCTGATTTAAACGTCCTTTCAGGCGCAGTGTTTTTGTATCCTATGAAAAAAAGGAACACATATTTGAATTGAAGCAGAGTAGAGTAGCGCACTTAGGTTTGATGAAAATACTTAGTGTGATGATATACTTTAACGTAAGGAATTAAAAAGTCCAAGAGCCAGTCCTCTTCTTCCGTGAGGACTGGAACAAATTTGTGGATTTTTTGTTTTAGAGACTATCTTTATGCCTTTCGAAAGACTCTTTGTCCTGTGAGACTGGCTCATTAGATCGTTAAGTTGTATTTTATTCAAATTTATATTTCTATACCTTTATTACAAATTTCACTCCATATGCGCTTTTCACGTATTTTACTTTCCACCAATTTTTTCATATACTTAACTTGATGCGGAATATTTTTCTTATTTCTAATAATGCCGTTGATCTATTGGCAAAAGCTCGGAATATAATTGTCAATTTTAATTACAACAGTTTAATGCCTCATTCGAAAAATAATTTACTTTCTAATGTTTATAGTTTTGATGCAATAGAATTTACCATTAAAGACAGAAAGAGCCAACGTATTGCTTAAGTTACTAACACGACTTCAGGCCATGTTTTTGTTTAATAAAAGTAAAAACGTAGTTTGATCTGCCTATATAATGTTGTTTCAAACTTGGTTGAAAATTTATTAGCCATCCTTGCCTATAGCGAAATCAAGTTTAAGCCACTCAGTGCCCGTTTATATGGAGGTGAGGGACCCCAGATAGGTGAAGGGTAACATTTGGCGGGTCACCTCACCTATCATGTAAACGTGCTCAAATTAAAATGAGAGAATTATATAAACAGGTGGGTTACCCCGCCTAAGGACGTTACCTCACCTACCTGGGGTCCCCAACCTCCATGTAAACAGGCCGTTAAATTATTTAACAAACTGCGAGATTCGCCTCGTTGGCACTTGCCAAAAGATTCCCATGGTGTATTTACCTCAGTTTTCATAAACGTTCGAATGCCCGATTGAGTTCTTGATTCTCAAGCTCGACACATAAAGGAAAAATTAGATTAAAAATTAATTTCAGAAAGAAATTAAACAATTGTACTTTTGCTTGATGTGACTGATCAATATTACTAATTAAGCAACAGGAAACGGTTTCCGTGTTTGCATAGCCTGATATAAACACGAGAGGGGTTGGGAGAATTCGAGGCAGTCATGCAAACCCGAGACGAAGTCGAGGGTTTGCATAACTGTCGAGAATTCTCCCAACGCCTCGAGTGTTTATATCAGGCTAAGCAAACTCAGGAAAAAAGTTTTCTTTTGCTTTTATAAAATAACTTTCCCGAGAAAAAACGCAAAACTCTTTGTATGGCAGTGATTAAAAGAGAAATTCTTACCAGTCGCAAAGTCTTGTCCACGAAGTCTTGCACGCTTAATCAGTTCTTGTTTTGCAAAAATGCTTTCCAAATAGGGATTTTTCTCGCTTAAAATGTCAGCTTAAGCGAAGAAAAATTGACACACCTTCTTTGTAACGATTTTCCAAGTTTCAGCCGACGAAGGAATGGGTAAATAAAGTAAACTTGTGGAGTTTTGAACTCGAAAACTTTTTCAATTCGTGCTTGCGTGATTAGCGCGCGAAAAGCAAAACATCTTGACGCCACAACCATGTCTACATACTCTCATGCTAAAACTCCTCTCGACCAATCAGAGCGCGCGTGCTTTCTTAGTTATTTTATAATATAGCGCACGATGATGTCATTTTACTACTATTTTATACTACGACCAGAATCCTTCAGGGTTTTGCCTTCTTGTGCAAATTAGGGCTTTTATTTTTTAATCGTCACTGGGATTACCAAATTTAAATATGAAAGGAAAAAGCAGAGGGATTCTGGTCATAGTAATAAAGTGACGCCAGCGGGCAAATGGCCTTTTTCTCGAGCAACCAGTGACATTATTACGTAGATTCTTAAGTCATGAAACCGAGGCGCGAGGCTTCTCTACTCAATTTACGAAGAAAGGCTGAAAAAACATGGTACATATCCTTAGAACGCTGCGCAAAGAGGGGTACTATCAGTCAGAATTAGACATTCTCTTAATACAATAGTTCGACCTAATATTAATTATGCAGTATCCGTCTACGCTGGGTCCTATTCCGATCTTACACCTGTGCAATGTTTCTTGGGCCGCTGTTTTAAAAGGAAATACATGTCAAAGGCTGTAAGTGTATATGATCTCTTAGAGAGGCAAGATCGCAAAATTTTTAGAGAAGTAGTTCTAAACTCTACAGGACATCCACTCTTATCTTATGATAAGAGAGCGAGAGCTCCGCTATTAAAACACAAACAATACAAATATTTTTATATTTTTTTCACGTGCAACCCCTAAAAGAGACCTTCACGGCTAAATATGATGGCGTTTTGCCCAGAACACCGTAAGTGAAACCAAAATCCGAAATTTACACCCCTAAGCGAGACGACGAGCATCTCCACCCCTTTTATATGCGGAGTCCCTCCCCCGAGAACTCGGTTTGAAGATAAACATATTTTACTTTTAGGCCAGCGCATCTTTGCGGCTATTTACTTCTAAATGGTTTCAAATGCAATAAATACACCAATTTATTGTTTTTGCTTTGCTAGATATATCCAGCAGTGTTTCATGTTCACTATAATCTTTTCATCGTGAGGTCGTACAAAATAGTTGACTGGACAAATCCGGAAGGCCTGATTGAAATAGATCTTGAGGAAAAGGGGTGGGGAGATGGGCGTACTGTAGTACTACTCGTTGGCGGTCGTTCCTCCAATGATTTCACGAGGAGATTATTGTCTCTTTCTGCGATCGTTTGTTAAACCAATGCTTTGTAAATATAGTAACAAACAATAAAGATCCTTTCTCAAGTTGTTTTTCTAACTATTAAACCAGGCATGCCGTCGTTGTATGGCTTGGCTCACTCTCTCTTGGGCTTAGATAATGATGAACCTATCGGAATGCGGAAAAAACCCTAAAGGAACTAAATGAAAATTTCCATTAAGCGAAACTGTGTTACAAAGGCTTATGCAATCAGTACATGTCTCAATGACCGTCCATGCCGTGTCAACAATCTTTAACTAGAATGGAGACGACAAAGGTTCCTTCTAATTCAAAAACTGTATCAGTTTCAATGTTACAAAGTCTCTCTATTTTTATTTGCTTCGTGGCTCTGATTCACGTCGAGTTGGAGCTGCACGCACATCGAGATACCATCAGAGTTTTGACTTCTCAACACAGTGGAGAAAATCACGTGATAAGAAACACTGTAAATGATGAAACGAATCATTCTACGCTTACGGAGACACACAATGGCCTGGCGGAAGGTGTGTTTATGTCCTCAGTGTTACCATTGAAATATCCCTTATTCTGATTACTTGAGATTAGTTCTTTCATAGCCCTATTCTGAATTGACTCACGTTGAATAGGACAGGGTCACAAATGTAAAAAAAAAAGAAAAAATTAAGAGCACATTGGTATAGTATGGCTATTATTAAACGAGGATCTTATAATCCCTATACTGGGAGATCAAAACTTCACTGACTCCGGTAGCTCTAGACAAACCGGCCATCACATATGAGGTTGTTCGTTAAGATAGATAATATGCCCAAGATTTTAAGAACTGATTTACACATTACAATCGCTCCATAGTTTGCGAAAAACTAACTCAAAGGGGGTTGTGCATGTGCACCCATAACACCCTCGGCTATATTTCCTTCACCTATATAAGCAAGCACGGCCTTCTTACTTCTTCTCATCCAGTCATTGAGTCAAAATCTCTTGCAGAGAAATACACTCGCCAGAAACGTAACACCGGTAGTACAAAGAAGGAATCAAATGCCAGCAAAATTATCATCCGTGATGAAATTTAAAAAGAAGTTCATCTTGTTCTTAGTTAGCCTCCCCGCAGACGTCCTTTGGGGTTCGTTTGTCACGCATTCATTTCTCCCCGTGGGGGAGAAATGAATGCGTGACAAACGAACCCCAAAGGACCTCTGTGGGGAGGCTAGTTCTTAGTACCCTAGCCTCAGCTCTGTAAAGTACGTTGCCCAAAAAACACCGGGGGAAGAGGCGGCAGGCCGGGTCAAATAGGTCCACCCGGGCCTCAGGGACCTCCAGGCCCTCAAGGCGATCCGGGCCCTCAAGGTCCAAAGGGCGATCCTGGTAAAATCATCTCAGCTCCTTCTATCGTATCACCTCCCACGCCCACCGTGGTTAATGAAACCGATGTAGCCTCATTTCAGTGCAAGGTTAGAGGAAATCCCAAGCCTCAGATCACGTGGCTGAAAAAGAACTCCAGTCTTCCTGCTAACAAACGAATCGTACAGTCACGTGGTACCCTGATGATTAGGAATGTGACGTTAAAGGATAACGGAATGTATACTTGTCAGGTAAAGAATATTCTCGGAGTTGTAACATCATCACATTAACTGTTCAAGGTAAAATGGTCTGACTCCCAGGGGGGTACTAGGGATTTCAAGTGACGGGGATGATCGAAGGATTTTTTGGGGTTTGAAATTTTCGATTCCGGGATTTTTTTGGGTACGAAAATTTGGCAAGTATTTTTTTGGATAGCTTGATTTGAGTAGGGATTTTTTGGGGGTATTGAAAAGAATCGGTAGTGCCCTGGCTGCGTAGTTCTGCGAATAAAGTACAAACAAACGTGTTTTGCTGTTGTTTAATAGTTAACTATGGTGTCGCTTTACATCGCACATGTTATACAATAGTCTGCATTGTCCCGTGGTACCCGGCCGTGTACAAGACTTCAACCTCTTCAATTCAGTCAATTGGCTTTACTGTCACTGGAATTCCCACAAAAACGGCATGGGATTTTTTGGGGGTTAATTTTTGGCCAGGGATTTTTGGGGTCTTGACGTTTGGCTCCATTCGATCATCCCCGTCACTTGAAATCCCGACTACCCCACCTGGGGTCTGACTTTAACTCTTGTTATGGAAAAGTGGCTGTTTATTTATCTATTCTGTTGTTAGTAAGTCGATTGAAAGATTCTTAACTGAGCTACGTAGTTTTTTTCGTTACGAATAGTTTCTAAATGTAAATGTAAGGTGATAATCCGTAAGAGGGAATGCCCATCACAGTGAATATATACTTTCAAATATAACGGTAAAGACGCGCCAAAAATATGAATATGATCTTAAGAGAAATAAAACACTTACAAGTTATTATTTCTCGTGACCTCTCTATCAGGACTCTTATTGAAGAAAAAACGAGAGAATCAAGAAAAATTTTGGTATGTATGGCAAACTGCCGTTGGTCCGCAGTGGAACCTATAGGTCTTAGGTCTTTGTAACTAGTTGTAAAAACTTCAAAGCTTTGCTCGTCTATATCACTCTTCACCGTCATACCGTTAGCTTCAATACTTACAACTACTGTTATTCCCAAATATCTCAAAAGCCCTCGTCTGTCATTGTTGAAGAAGGACAAAATGTGACCCTGGTTTGCAAAGCTACTGGTCAGCCGACACCAAAAGTAATGTGGCGCAAAGCGTTTGGTTACGTGACCGTGAAAGTGAATATTGTGGTGGCAGGTTGGAATATGACCATACTCAGCGTTACGAAAGCAGACGGTGGAGTTTACTCATGCTCGGCAAGAAATCTCCTAAGCGAAGATTCTGCTGTTGCATTAGTGACAGTGATCGACAGGCTCAGATTCATTTTGGCTCCGCCCCCGACGATTGTTGTAAAATGGAGCAGCGACATAATATTAAACTGTGCGGCCCACGGCAAAAAAGATATTCTTTGGGAAAGACAGAGCCAAGCACTTCCTAATAATGACGCCATATTTTCAAATGGGACATTGCTTCCGAAGATGATTTCCCCAAATGACGCCGCAACTTACAAATGCGTAGCGAAAAATAGAAGCAACGTCTGTTGTTAAAGTGCTAAGCTTAAAACCCAAAACCTGCAGCGAGATAAGATCTAGACACGCTGAAAACTCTTCTGGTAATTACATTATTGACCCAGATGGAACAGGTGGCGTGACTCCATTCAGTGTATATTGTGATATGAGTGACAAAGGCGGAGTTGGCGTGACGGTCATTAGTCACGACAGTGAGAGCAGGACCTATGTTAATTACGCTATTGGATGTAACCGCCCAGGATGTTACTGCAAAGATGTTATTTACGCAGGAGCGACTACTGCTCAACTGGCGGCGCTTACTCAAGTCTCACAGAACTGCGAACAGTTCATGACGTATGAGTGCACAAATGGCCAACTGTTTCTTGAGCATAGCTATGCCTGGTTGGTGTCCCGTGACGGAACAAAGATGAACTACCGGAGTGGAGCTACTGGCTATGACAACATGTGCGGATGTGGAGTAACAAATGCTTGTTCCGCAGACAGTAGGAAGTGCAACTGCCCACCCAACAGAGGTTGGAGTGAGGACAGTGGCTTGTTAAAAGATAAGTCCACTCTTCCTGTGTCACAAATCAGACTGGGAGAATTAGACCATGCACAGGAGCAAGGTTATCACACGTTAGGAAAACTCAAATGTTTTGGACAAGGATAACTGATTGTTATGCGATGAAACATTACGACGCTCCCATTTATTAGTTCGACCCTTGCATGTGAAGCCGGCTGGAATACATTTGATTAATAACAAAACTTTTGAAGTGCACCTTTACAGTGGCAAAGTTTAATTACAGTAATCTCTGCTCAGAGTATTAAGGCATGTTATGATGGCCGGAGTCTTCCCAGGAATAACTTGTCCATAAGTGTTATAACTCAATCCAAGTGGGTACCGCAATGCAGGTGCCGGCTAGATGCGGCCAAATTACCCAACAACAACTGTTTTTGGGGCGCCGGTGCTTCTCTGATATTAGCTATCACGGGGTTGTGCAGGAAAGTGGGCTAAAACTGGCGTCCATTACAGTCCCTTAAATTATCAAATGACTGAATCACCAAGCGAGAAACATGCAGTGAATCCTGCGTTCTGATTGGCTGCGAGCAAGATGAACAATATCTGCCCGCTTGTGATTTTGCGCGTTGGTCCCGCAAGAAGAGTTTTCTTTTTGGCTATACGATGAGTACTTTATTGACTATGTTTGTTGGTTCAAGATGGCGGGAAATCTCCCTCTCTCCTTTTTGCGTTTTCATTGGCCTCGACTTCGTGGAGGTCATAAAAACGCAGAAAAGAACTTGGCCAATATCCAGCTACCTTGACCTCACGCTGGGTCAATAACGCATATATTTAACAATTATTGCACGAGTGCGCGTTGGATATGAGATGGTAGATAGTTGGCTACAATCATCTCCCATCCAACAAGCGCGAGTGGAACAACTGTTTTATTAAAAATGCCTGCAAAATATCGAGAATTCTTCCCGACTTATTTGTAAAAACAACCGATTTTCAGCTTGTTTTTAATTCTGAGCAGAAGCGCACAGTTACCATATTTAGAGAGCAACCCTAGCAAAAGAGTGTGACTTGTTGTGAGTGGTATAATGGCTCATATACCATGATGGCTAAGTCAATCAGAGCTCTAGAATTGCATTATCCAATGACTCAGTTTTTAATAATGCTGTTTAGGTCATGATCAGTTCTGTGCGGAAGTCATTACTTAGTACTTTTACCCATACACAAAATGCTCCTGTAGATTTGTGAAGAATTTATCAAACAAATGTTATCATGGAGCACTAACCATAGAGATTTTTGGGGTAATTTTGAAGGCATATCATAAAATTGGCCCAACATTTTCCAGTTTCAATCCATGTCCATCCTTGTCATCCGTTTGCAACATACGACAGGGAACAGTTTCAATACCTATATATAGTCATAAATAACAAAACTGGACCATTATTTTTGGAATTCAATTTATACCATTTTTTTTAGCTTTTTAAAAAGGTGGCAAATAGCGTAATCAATCATTTATTTTAACACGTTACGTCAAAGAACTAAAAAACTCGTTCAAAATACGAACGTGTATAAATAAAATCTATAATGATTACAGCTATATAATATTATTCAATTTTAAAAACAACTCAATGAATATATACATATAAAAAACTTGGTAATAAAAACAAAATATAAAAAGCTAAAACCGACTAAAAAGCCACATACTAAAAACGCGACTAGGAAAACTATAATACTCGTTCTAAAAACAGTTAAAAGCTACAATCGTGCACTATAAGACACGTTCTAAAAAGCTGCAGTCGTGCAATTTACTTCTGAAGTCATTAGCATCACTTGAAAGTCGCACTTGAGAAGGCAAACTGTTCCATAACTTAGTTAATGAATAAGTGAAAGAATTCTTCTTAAATTTAAGATTAAAGTTAGGTACTTCCAAATTCAAGCCCTCGCGTCTTAGCCTATACGGTGTATGCCTTTCACACGAAAAATAACTATGAAGAGTTCCTTTGTCGGCAACGAAAGCAGAACACACAAAGCAAGATAGTCACTTAGCAAGTTTGACGATAGACTGGAAACATCCATAACTATGTAGGTTATCTCAACAGATGCATGTGTCTGAAAAAAAAAACCAAACACACAGAAAACTGAAAAAATAAAGACAAAACGCCAAAAAAATTCCAAATGCGATTTATTGATGTCCTCAGTACAGCAAAACGTATATAAGCACAACTCCTTCAGTAGACTCTTCAGTCCACTAAAAGAATCTACCGACCTTTAAAAATAAAATTAGATCTGCATAAAGGGAAAGCTTTTATTCTTCTGTGCCATAGCATCGTAGCTCTATTTCTTGATATAAAGTATTTTTACACTTGTATTGAACATTAATAGCGATAAAAAAATCATACCAACAACGACTCAATAACGCTAAAAGTAGCTTTGAATAAATAAAGAGGATTTTTGTGAATTCCTGCAGCTTGCACTCCAGTTGTTTCTAAGTGAAGAGCATCCTTAACTAAGCGTTTTCATGTAACTGAATGAATGACCAAATGCAATATTACTGAAACCATGATGAAAAGAAAGATCGATATAAAACTAGCTTGAACACTAGTCAATCTCTTCCTATCTTCCTGTGCTTTCAAATCAAAGATGGTGACAACATAAAGTAAATACTAGGCGCTTGCTCAGTGTTATAGGCTAAGGAGCTTAAGAAAAGCGATTCTAACAACGATGAAATTTTGCAATTTTTTCTTAGAATGTTTTTTTGAACCATTCACTATTTAATGAGCTATCATGACAGTTTGGGAAGATGTATCTGACACTATTTAAAAAACGGTGTCAAAACTTAACTTTGGCTCACTTCCTTAACACTTATAAGTTTACAGTAAGTGACGTCTAGCGAAGCTTAAGAAAAAGCATTAGTAAACAGTTAAAATATGAAATGCGAACTCATTTTCTACGAAATGACAAATATCCTTGATCCACTTTCTCGACGGGAGTCTACTTAATCAGATAATAAATTACTCATGGTGTCTCTTTTAGAGTACTCCACAATTCTTTGCCTTAGAGGTTCTGATCTATCACATCTTTTACAGACGCACACACTTCTCAAGTGTACACTTTGTTTCTGTGGAAACGAAAAAAAGGGTTGCCATCAATTATGTCCTTCGATCTCTAACGTTTAACGAAAGGAAATTACAGTCAAACTTTGTCTGTGGAAGGTTGGTCGCTTAGAAGAGTTTGGACACCGGAGGTCTTTACTGTGAACGGGTTGGGCATATCTAACTGAGACACGGCATACATAAATCAAAAGATCACCGTCACATTGTTATCACTGCGAATATACCACCTATCGACCTGGCAGTACGCAGAATCTTGGTCACATGAACTTAGTACACCATTTCCGAGTTCCCCCGGGCCTCGGAATGAAAACGAGGTTAAGTGCTCAGCATTTGATATGAAAATGATTTTTCATTCTCATGCGAATAAAACAAGAAAGGTTGTGCACTTGGCCTCATTTTGAAAATGAGGGTTTTTAGAACTTGCGAGTGGCCTATTTAATGCCCCTAGTTCCCAGAAGTCTCTTGTAGCTCAGTGGTAGAGCATCCGAACTGGTGACCAGAAGAAGGTCCTGTGTTCGATTCCCGAGTCGCCCTTGTCGCTGATTAAATAAACATCACCCACAGTATCAAAATCACGTAGTGTCGCAGTACCCATTATTTTGCCATCATATATCAGGTGGCCGCTTCAGAAAAGTTAAAAACAAGAAAACTATTAACACCGCAAAAATGGGTGGCGGCTACTTAAAAATAGAGACAATTTTGACGGTGTAAATGTAGGTACTTTGGATTAGAGGTCGCCTACGAGTAACCTACGATGGGTTCCTTTCTTTTTGAAAGATAACAGGGAGAAAGCAAGATCTCAGTCTACGTGCCAGAGGTGATTGCACACGGATGGTCGACTTAATTACCAAAGTTCTTAACTACATACCCTCCATTAATGGGTCTCCTTTCCTCACTGTTGCCAACCTAAAAAAGTAAGGAACAACGGTAGACAACTTTACATAGAAGACCTTACAAAGAACAGTTCGTTCTGTAGCAAGTGTTAAAACGTGCGGTAATTTATGTTTGGGTTTAATCAACAGAACTTTGAGCGATGAGATAAAAACCACTCCTGCTCCTAAAGTGCTCACGACGTGATATCAAAAACTGCAAAGTTACACACATACTTAAGACACAAAGAACATCTTCACGAACCACCCCTTTGAAATTGGAGTCCTTCCATTCCGGGATACAGGTTAGGGTTTACGTATCAATTAGACTCACCTCAAAGCCTTTTTTCTTTGAAAGTATCACCAAGACTATGGCTACAATAATTAACAGGGAACCCAAGGCTATGAGAAGATACTCAATCGCATATGCTATTGTAATCGCGCGGTAAACTTTATCTTTAAACTCTGTTGCTTTCTCATCACTGATCATTGCAGTCTGTAAAAAAAAAAAAACGCGTAGACGTCAGTAATAACATTTCCCCTTGAGCAGTCTGCAAACACAAAACACGTGGACGTCAGTAATAGCATTTCCCCTTGAATATATGAGATAAATAGTCACCTGTATGCTTGCTACACACGGGCGAGCCTGCGATCAAGCTCCTTATTCAAGCGCAAATAGACTGGCAGCACGCATTGGCACCGAGCGCCTGTGAGTCCGCACACACAATAAAATAAGGTCGGCAATTCCACACTTCAGAAACCGTAAGGGGAAAGGGTACAAACTTTCGGCATCGCAACCACTTCTGGGACCGTTTGGACGGACAAGCGTTACTTACGATGGACCAGTCATAACTAATATAAGGCTTGTTTCTCAGGGATATCCCAGAAATCACTGCAACCAAAAGCATGCACTCTTTCTCCCTATAGTTTCTGATGTGGGAAATCTCATAGACATCACTGTATTTGGTCAACTAGAGCCTTTTCCACTGGAAAACGGCCAGGTCCAGAGAATACTTGTTCGCAGGCTTCACACGAGCGGTTTACATATCACTACTCATAAAAACACTATAATTATATCAGGGACCAAAATCTTAGGAATACGGTCAGCTCTCTCTTAACGGACACCTCTGCAAGACGAACACCTCGCTGAAACAGACAGCTAGAGTTGACCCCTAGCTGCCTTTATTCACTCTTTTTAGGAGACTCTCTATAACACTGACATCTGTCTGAGACGGACACATGGGTGTCAGAGAAATTCGACTGTATGATGAATAAAGAGAACGATCATCAAAGGCAAAATAAATTAAAAGGAATTCTGTTTATTACCACAAATTAAGTGTGGAAATTGGTTAAGATGCATAGAAAATATTCACTACTCCGCATGCAACTAAACGTATCCTACCTCAGCAGCGAACATAACTGGGAGAAACACGGGTTGAAATTTGCCAGTCGTTTGCCTGTAAAAAGAGAAAGAAAATCGAATGCAGTTAGGTTGGTCTACGATTGCATGGAAGCTATCCTTTGCAAAAAATACCATGCCATGGTACTCTATTGAAGGCTTAGGTACTCTCTACACCAACACTCTTTCGTTAACACGCCCTTTTTTTTCAGCAAAAGAGCATAAAGAGCTCCGCATCCACAAAGGCGTTTTTGAATCGTTTTCGAGCCTCCATACCAAGAGATGGAAATGCATTAACGCAAATAATTATGGGGATAAGTATATTTCCCAGATGTGTGTACGATACTTTCGTCTGTTACTGCAGTTTTACTCTCGTCATTATACCGTGCCTGATCGTGTAGCCATGCCGTCAGAGTTTTCGAACAACTTTGTTTATGAACGTCAACACTAAAACGCGGGACTTCCGTTGTCTCGTGTGTCTGATTCCGTGAGCGTTGCCATGCTAAGCCAAAGAAAGCGCATATCTGTATACGTTTTTGCTCTCACTTTAATCTCGAACTGAAGCTATGTGTGATACACCACGCGAATAGCTATGACGACAACATTTTGAGGTGTTTTACGTCGATCTCCAGTAAAATTTTTCTTCTAAAAATATCAAAACACAATTTAGAGAAAGGGTTATGGGACTTAATTTAATGATTACCAAAGAGAAAATGCTTTAATCTTTTATCAAACACAGTATACCGAAAATTGGTATGTGGATATTGGGGCTTAAAGGGTTAAGATGATTTGTATTAGATCACCGATTTCAAAACTGACATCCGCGATTTCATCATTTTCAATACACACGCCTCGTACATGCGGGTTTTTACTCACGTTAAAGTATCTACAGACTCCAAGGCAACATTGATTTGAATTCGTTTAGCAGCACGCATGACCGTTCCTGTAATCTAATGGAGTAAAAACAAAATGAATAAATCACAATTTATTATCCAGTGTCAAAACACAGTAATTACATTCAGTTTAGTGACGTGGATTGGTCAATAGAGAAGAGGTGTGACGTCACGTTACCATGGAAGCAACATTTCTGGATCACAACAATGGGGAGCTTACGCAACAACGACGGCACGCGACGGCAACGAGAACGGCAAAAAAAGCAATCGGTTTGTATTAGCAAAACAACAACTTTGCACGTGCATCACGCTTTTTTGTACATTTCTTAACAACGACTTGAAACTTCCTAATTTCACGCGACGGCTCTATGGAGTAGGCGAACACAACACAAGAATTTTCTTTTTCTTTCACTAAACTCAGATAAGGTTCTTTCGCCAAGATTTTACAAATTAAATGAAATTGAGCAAGATCGATGAAATTTGAAACAGTGTGAATTCACTTTTTAAGTTACGTTTTCGCTTCGTCATTCAGAAATTTTGCTACCATGGCAACGTGACGTAACGACTTCTCCTGTCTATTACATTTTCAGTATTGAACTGATTGTAACTTGTGGTAGATAATTCTTGTATCATCATCTTCCACCTTTCGCGTTTGGAGAGTAAGGGTGGGGCACTGGTGAGAGCACTCGCCTCCCACCAATGTGGCCCGGGTTCAAATTCCGGCGCCGACGCCATATGTGGGTTGAGTTTATTGTTGGGTCTCTCCCTTACTCCAAGAAGTTTTTCTCAGGTTACTCCAGTTTTAGCCTCTCCTTAAGAAAGCAACATTTTCAAACTCCAATTCGATCTGGAAGCATCGCAAGGACACAATTAAACAAGTTCTGAGAATTCCTAAGTTACACAAATTACCAACAATTTACAATTACAATCAGGTTGCAGCACACAATTTGCTAGTATCCTTCGCAGCCGTTATTACGGTCGCGTCACGACCCTAATAACGGCTTCGAAGTAGACCAATAATTTACCGACCCATGACAAGATTTTAGCAGAGTTATGAAGACCATCCCTCCTTTTCATTCAGTTTACAGATTTGTTACTTACCGGCTCCACGTCGACAAACGTTTCATGTAGACTCTTCTGCGGGTCGAGACCGTGAACTGCTTCTACCAAACTCTTGTTTCCTTGATAAAAATGTGGTGGCGAAATAATAACAGGTGGATCTGAAAGCCAGAGAGTATAATCTTAGTTGTGCAATAGAACGGGAGCCATGAACAGCGAGTGGAAAAGTAAAATTATGGAAATTATGGTAGAAAGGAGGAGTGATTAGGGCGGAGAGAGGAAAAACGACTTTTTGTTTTTATTTTTTATTCGCTCGGGTTTCCGCTCTGGTTCCTCGCGGCAAGCCGCTCGCCCCTCACACGTGAACTCGATCTACTCCGCCGTGACCAAAAAGAAAAATACAAAAGGCAGCTGCCGTCGTCATTGCTAGAGCTTCCAAATACAAACTTTTAACTGAAAATGACGTGATGGCTGAATAGAC
This sequence comes from Porites lobata, assembly GCA_942486035.1. Classification (NCBI taxonomy): domain Eukaryota; kingdom Metazoa; phylum Cnidaria; class Anthozoa; order Scleractinia; family Poritidae; genus Porites; species Porites lobata. The sequence continues at coordinate 1,823,799 of CALNXK010000049.1, read as the reverse complement.
GGCTTAAACCTCTTCGCCCCCTACCTCCCAACAATATATACATGTTCGTCTGTATAAAAATCACGTACATCACCCACCCACAAACCCAACTACCAAACTACCAATAGCACGTTCCCTCGTCTTTCTCGTTCCCAGGACTCCAAGAGGACGCCGACGGGAAGAGAGAGAACCTGGGAACGAGGCTGGGGCAGAAAATCTCGGAGTTTTCTCGGAGCGACTTTATTATGAAGAGAGCCAATAATGATAACTTACTTTGTGGTTGACATCGGCTGATGTCGAGCAAACCAGTTGGCAAACAGCTATTTGAAGGTACACAGAATCCTTTGTTGGCTTCATACACGTCACCGCTGAGATAAAGCTCTTTGGGAGCAATAAATCGGTAAAGTTTGATGCCTTTGACCTTCACAGTGGACTCGTAGGTAAAATAGACGGATCTGTCACAACAAAAAAAACAAAACAATAGTTCTTAAACTTGACTCAGAAACTACAGAGGAGACTCTGTCCTAAATTGATGATACTAAACTCGTAACATGCTACGGTGAAAGAGTTTGACGTCTTTAACTGCTAAGGTCGGGGGCAAAGGTCAAACTTCACAAACAGGTAGCCTAATGCTAATGACACGGGCCTTAGTGTACATACAGTAATTTTCCATGAAACTTTCCTTGGCTGGCAACCATGACGCCAAGTTTGGCAAATTAGGCGTACTTCTGATTTCTCAAGGTTTTTCAACCCTTATCAGCTCGTTGGCTCGAATTTAAAATGCAACACGTGCAACACCACTGATCATAAACTATGGCCAATTCTCCAAGGCACACTTATAATCATACCTGCATATTTCAGGTGAATATGCATACAACACAGCATCTTTAGAAACTCTTGGAGCAAACTGAGTACCATCTGCAATCAAATAATGAGTCACAAGCTTGGTTTTTGTAATCTTTTCACAATCATTATTGAAGGGAAAGAGCCTATACATGATCATGTATACATGCTTATCACCTACAATGCGTGCAATTCTGTACTTGGTTTTGGCTCCATTAGAGTGTTCAGAAAAAGATTCGTTTGGTCCATTGCTGTCACTTTACTGTCAACTCATGCCTTAAGAAACCCTCAACAGTTTTAAGACACCCTGATAATACAAACTACAGCTTAATCCTAGAAAAAAAAGGAGAGGAGGGGGAAGAAAGAGGGGAGATAGAGGGAGGGGGGGCAGAGGGAGAAATTCCTGCAATTACAAATGCTCACCATAAAAAGTACATTGGCTGCCTACCAATAACCGTGTCTCTCCCCCCCCCCCCCCCACCCCCCCAAAAAAGAGCACCTGCACAATAATCCCATTTGTAGCTTAGCCTACCACATTGGTCAGATATCTTGCAAATTCAGTTGATTTTTCCATGGTGTAAGAGTTGTGAGTTTTTCACACCCGATTTAACCTAATTAAATTACATAAAACTTAAAATCACTGAATTATCAGTTTTTTATCTGCACTGTAAACATACCTGAGCCATTGATCATGTTTGCATATTTGTCACTCCACCAATATAAATGACTGCAGAATAAAATGAAATTCAATACTGATTTCTTGAAATTTAAGGGGTAAAAAAACCTTTTAAGCAAAAATTTCAACAATTGACTTTTCCAAGCACTTTTCTTGGGCAAAGTTCTAAGGCATTGCACTTCTTTGGCTCTGGTTTTTGCTGCAGTTTTACAGAGTATGAAAATTTTACAGTGGATTGTGAGTTGAATTGAGTACCTTCCCTGGGTAAATACTTACGATTGTCCTCTCCACATGGTATATTGCTCCAATTTGCTTATTTTAACTTGTCCAGTGTGAACAGCACTGATGCCATAGTATGTATTATTATACTGAAAAATACAAATGAGGTTTAACTCAAACAAATTCAATTTGTTTATTATCTGTGATAAAATCCTTGACTTTTTTCCCACAAACTTTTCCATTTTTCTACAACCTTCAGTAACCCTGTCACATTTGAAAATTTTCATAAGTTCCTTGTTTCAGGGTATTTTCTGACATAGCATAAATGTTTTATATGGGGAGGCTCCTCCCCGAGGTCCAACCCCTGTCAATGCACTCTATACTTGTCTGTCACAGACATAAAGTGCATCTGTTTGTTCTTTTTGGGCCCTTTGACAGACCAAAATGACAGAATTCTCTACCCTTTCAAACATGTCTACTTCAACTGGAGAAATACCTTTCCCTTTCATGTTCTGAAGCCTGGACATGGTACCGCTTTTATCTAGGTTGGAACCTCCCCATATAGGCCATTATAGGAAGTATACCCCCCTGCCAAAACCCAACCCCCCCCCCCCCCCCCCAGGCTTTCTGTAAACACAGCAGTACAAAATAATGATAATACAAAAACATGTTGTTTTTTTTACACCACCACGAACCTGCAACTGAACAAAAGATGACAATCCTTTTTGGCCTGGACAGTCAAATAGTGGATTCTTCAAAAACTCCAAAAATGGATCGGTGTATCCCCAAAGAAGCTCAAACACTGTCCTCTTTTGGAACAGCTTGACTTTGTATATATAAGCTTCAATATCCAATCCCAGCAGGCACCACCCATGCTCTTTCCTATAGTTAGTGTTTTTCAACCACAGTGCCACAGTCTGCAAAGGAAAACAACAGAAAAATGCTCTTACTCAAAGCTGGTTAATTAGACGGAGAGGAGTTCAATTAGGGAGTGATTTTAGACAATTAAACCAGATGACTGTGTGGCAGGAGTCCGGTTTGTTTTAATAAATCACAAATAGGATTACAGAGCGAATTGGACGACACAAAGTTCTGTCACCAATTAATCATAACAGAAAAACTATAGCAAAGTTTGTGATGTTTAATACCTTTTTAAAATTAAAAATACAAGATATTCAGAGTCTTGCTGCACTGTAAAAGGTGCTTGCATGTGATGATGCATTCTGTCCAATTACTTACTAAGCATGAAAAATATACTGTCTTACACCCTGCCCTGTTAGTGCTTAACGGGGACAGCTGATGGCCAATCAGATTTAGGAATTTTGTTATTTTTATATAGTTCACGATCAAAGCTGGTTAAAGAGCACAGCACCAGTATTAGTTTCCTTTAACCTCAATTAGTGTGGTGCACCCATCTAACTAGGGGTGTACTTCTGGATATTTCAGATGACAAACAATGATAAAAGCTATTTTAAAATAGACTGAAAAATCACACGTCTCCATCCCATAACCTGTGGGGGGCGATAGAGAGAGACGTCTGAATTTCGACCGTTATAATTCTGTCTGTTGACATGACCTACTTTTGCGAATATGGTAGGTACATGTATTTTCTGATTGGCTATTACCTTTCCGAAATAGATAAAAAATAATTATTTACTAAGCTGTTCATGATTTTGAATTTTTTGGAATTTTTTGAGTTTCAATTAAGTTACCACGCATATTTCTACATTCCAGTAAAGTTGTTTTGCTGTGTCAATGAACAGCAAAAACAATACTTTTTGTTCTAAAACCTTGTTTAGTGGTGTGGTGGAGCTTGAATAATTTAATATAAATAATTTGTACAATTATTCCAACAATAAGAATCATTAAGATATTTAAAGTACACAATCATAGCAGAGCTCCATTAGCATGTGCGAAGCAGGCGCAAGCAGAGCTCTATACCTGAGAAAATTTAGTAATCATATGACTGTATGTCCACCCATTCTTCTGCATCACAGGGAAACCAATGTGAAATGTCAAACTGTCTAGCTAGTGTAGGAGCCTGTAACCAGTGTTTAACTTGATGACAGGCAACCATATTAT
>CALNXK010000049.1:1747500-1815000 GCA_942486035.1 Porites lobata | reverse complement strand
TTTGACGGCATTGTAGATGAACAAAGAGCCTGAATTGTAGGAAGCTGCGTCGAAAGTTCGAGCTGCAGCGACCGAAGTGTTGCTTTCAATAGACTGTCGCAACGTGTAAATAGCACCTTTTTTGGCCAATCCGCCGAAATCGGAAACGCCTAATGAAATCTTCCTGTCAACCCAGACCTCCAAATCTTGCGCTCAAATTACGCACGTAGTTGAGAGCTTCAAAAGATGAGGTTCGTATAGTTCCAACTTCTCCCAATAAAAGCGTTTGTTGTTCTGTACCAGAAACCCATAAGGGGTTTTCAACTCCTTATGAGTTTCTGTCTGCACTTATTTGTTTACCAGCTGATGCATGATTCTACAGGTCTAAGACAAAGCCTTGCTGGAGCCTGGGCTGGAGCAAGAAGTGATGCGTGACCAGCCCTGCGCTGGGGCCAACTACCTAAACCGGAAATGAGAAGCGAAGGACTTTGAGAAAGTCTATCTAACTCGCTTTTCGCTTTTGCGCAGAAAACATTTTTAAAAAAATCTACCGCTCGCGACACCGCTCGCACTTCAGGCTTGTGAAGAAATTTGAGCTCGACTTGTGGGCAAGTCTATCCACCTCCATGTGCAGCTCTCGCCGGAGTCACGCAATGCTCCTCGCGCATAACATTGCGAGACTCCGGCTGGGGCTGACATACAAGAGCGGCCACGAACAATGCAGGACTTGTATAAAGGTCATATGACCATCACGCGCTCGCGACACGGAAATGATGAAAAAGTTTTAAAAAGGATGTCCTAGAGTACTCAAAACAACAAAACAAAAAGGTAGCTGGTGCCTCTACAGCCGCCCCCTCCCCTAATAGGCTCCAAAGATGCTGCCTAGTCATATTTTATTTAATAATAATAATAATAATAATAATAATAATAATAATAACTTTATTTATATAGCGCTCATATCCTGAGCTCATGGCACTTTACAATGTACAAAAGGGGAAAAATGAAATAATTTGCATATCATAATATTAAAAATCTATTTACACATTGTTTACAATCATCATATTACAGGTCTTCAAATCATAAAGTTTACAAAAACAATGACCCACTCTCAAAAATTGCCTAAAAAGATATGTTTTCTATTCTTTGTTAAAACCAGCTGAAAATGGTGACTTACGCAAATCTAATGGTAGTGAATTCCACAGTTTAGGGGCGCATACTGAAAAAGCCTTGTCCCCGTAAGTTTTCGTGATTGATTGAGGTTGGTCTAACAGCTGCTTAGATGCGGACTGCAAGACCGTGGAATGCGATTGATAACTCAGTCTGTCCGCCAGATAGCTAGGGGAAAGGTTGTTAAGAGATTTGAAAACTAGCAAAAGAATTTTAAGAAAAGATACGAGTATTATTGTGATTGTTTTAGAAAAAGGTATTTAAATCTATAAAGTCCCGCATTGTCTTTGGTGTCGTGATGAGTCATCACGTACTACTAAAAATAAATACATGTACGCAAAAGCTAAATTTAGCCGTCAAAGTACAGCTAGCTGGTTACCGAATCCACAAAAAGCTCATTTGTCCTGAACATTTCTCCGATAATATAAAACGACGACTTTCCAACAAGATGATCTATTCAAAAGAGAGAATAGTTTTGGGGCAGCCGCGATTTCGTGGAAATTCATAGCAGCTTTCCCGGAAAGCTCCACGGGATCTCAGTCATCTATTTTAAGCGAATATTCTTTTCAACCCAGTGAAATGAGTAGTGTCCTTATTTTTGACCCAAACATTTTTATAAAAATTACATAAACAGACCACAATCTTACTTACTGTCCCCTGTGTCCCCTAGCCTTTTTGTCCCTTCTGTCCCTTGTGTCCCCTGTGTCCCCCAGTGTTACTCTGAGGTACCCTGTGTTCCCTTGTGTTACCCTGTAGAACCCTGTGTTCCCCTGTATTACATTGTGTCCCCTGCATCCCCTTGAGTCCCCTCTGTCCTCTTTTGTCTCGTGTCCCCTGTGCCCCTTGTGTATCCTGTGTCCCCTTGTGTTCCCTCTGTCCCCTTGTGTCCCGTTTCCCCCTGTGTTTATTGTGTCCCCTTGTGCCTCCCTGTGTCCCGTGTTCCCCTGTGTCTCTTGTGACCCCTGGTGTCCTTTTGTGTCCTCTTATGTCTCGTGTCCTCGGTGTCTCTCGTGTCCCCCGTGTCCCTTTTTCCCACGTTTCTCTTGTGTCCCTCGTGTCCCCTGAAATATATGGCTGCGTTGCCCTTGTTTCTCTTATTGCGCAAAATTTTTGATGGGTTTCATTGCTTTCATGTGCCATCCTGCGGGGTTTTTTTCGCACGCCCAGGAGGTCAAAGGATGTGATTTTTCATGAAAATAAAAAATCAAAACACAAAGTCTGCTAGCAAACTTTTCAGTATTATTAAATCTCACCTGCCGTCTGCACACTCGTACGCAGATGATACTCAATTATACTTGTCATTTCGCTCACTAGAGAGTACGTGTGAAGTTGAGGCGCTAGATGCTATGGAGAAATGCATCGCTGATGTTCGTTCATGGATGACTAATGATAAGTTGATGTTGAAGGATGATAAGACTGAGTTTCTGGTGATCGGCACGAGCAAGCAGCTAAAGTGTCTGTTAGCAGAATTTGGGTTGGCAACGTTGATGTAATTCCCATATACTCGGCAAAAAATCTGGGCTCCTGGTTCGACTCGCACATGGATATAGCAAGGCATATAACGAAGACCTGGGGTAGCGCATTCTTTTATCTGTATAATATCCTACACACCTTGCTAGTGAATGTACTGAGAAACTGATTCATGCATTTATAACCGGTAGGTTAGACTATTGCAACAGTCTCCTCTATGGCGTTCCCGACCATCACATGCAAAAACTCCAGCGTGTCATGGATGCCATTGCGCCATTGATCTTCTGCGCACCTAAACACTGTCAAATTACGCCGCTCCTTTAAAAACTTCACTGATTGCCTATCCGCCTACGTATCGAGTTTAAAATCGTTTTGATCACCTTTAAAGTACTCCAAGGTTCAGCGCCTACATATCTCATTGATTTAATTTCTGTTTTACCGCCATTGCGTTATGATTTACGGCGAAATGACAAGGGAATTCTTCTGAGCACCCCAAGCGTTTCACAAAAGTTACCATGGGGGATCGATCCTTCATGGCGGCAGCGCCACGGCTTTGGAACAGTCTCCCCGTAAGCATTAGATCTGCTTGCACCAAAAGTGATTTTAAACAGAAACTTAAGAAATTTTTATTCAGCAAGGCATTTTGTTACTACAATTAGTTTACATTTAGATTTTTATATAGTTTCTCTGCAAATTGCTTTTCTTATAACCAATTGTAAATAGTGTAGTTTTCGTCTTTGATTCCAAGGTGACTGTAAATAGGTTCTTATTTTTGTATTTACTGCAATGTTTGTAATGCGCATTTGATTATTTTTATATAAAATGCGCAATATAAATATTAAATATAGTTATTATTATTATTAGTAACGGCAAAGAAACGTATAAAAGAGGATGATACACGTAAAAAGTTGTTGTTTAAATTTGCTACTAAAACCTAAGCGGTCTTCTTTACCGACGCCATTAGGGAGCTTAACTAAGAAGAAACGACGACGGCGACTGCAACAAGAACGGCAAAAAAACAAGAAGTTTAGATTTAGCAAAATAACAACTTTGCACGTGATCACGCTTGAACATTGATAAAATCCTTTAGAATTCAACTACGCAGAAATTTGCCAACATTTCACTAATTAAACGACTTATGTTGAATAAGCGCGATAAAGTTTGAGGCAGCGCGAATTCACGTTTTAAGTGACGTTTTCGTAGCCGTCGCCGTCGTCGTTGCTTAAGCTTCCTAAAAGAATTGTAGGTAAGACATAATGGCAGGCTATCGTTTCTAGCGCCAACCCTTTGTCGTGCGAGACACAGCACAGATAAAAGCAAATTAACTTTCGTTATTTCTACTCAGTCGGGAAAAGATTGTTCGGGGAGGCCTAGCCTTGCTCAAGATCCTGGTGTAGAACAATTTTCATGTAGACAAAATTCTCAAGTGTACACTTTATTTCTGTAAGAACAAAACAAAAGAAATAGTGTCAAGTAGGTGACTCGACAGAAATTTCCATTTATTCTTTTATGTAGAGGAAAGGGAAGAGCGAGGGCTAGAGTTAAACCAAAAGCTAACCAAATGTTTGAACAAAAGAGGACAAAGTATCTTTCTTCGAGCTCCCACAGATGAGAGCGTCGGGGAAACAGGAATATCACAGCTGCTGTATAAAGCTCACAATCATGGCGGAAGAAGAGGATAGCTAACCAGAAGTTAGTTTATGTCCGGCTAGAAACGGCACATGTTCAGGTGCTCTGCAAACCACCTTAACCGTCAATGCCTTTGATCACACACGATTGGGGATAAATTCAGGTTTCTTAGAAACTGCTCACCTACTCATTCCCTAGGCCAAAATTTTGCCCTAAATGAGAAATAAGTGTTAATATTTGCTTAAGGAAGGGGTAGGTGGGCAGTTTCCCAGAAACCTAAATTGATCCACGATTGGTTGGGAACAAAGGGCAACCACAACCAAAAGCAATGCTGACAATTTGTTTAAACGCAATGGTGGGGAACAATGTTGGGGCAATGAAGGGAGTACTTGCCAATCAACATTTGAGCACTATTTTGTATCGTGGAGACGAAGCCGTAAGGGAGTTGACTTTGTTTTTGGTTCTCGCTCTTGCTCTTAATACGCTACCAAATGAAGTTTAGGAAAAGCAAGAACATTAGGGCCATTTATACGTGGAAAAATAAGACGCGTCTCACATAAGGCTCGTCTTAAATAAGACGCGAACTGTACCGTTTATACGAGCATGTCTTATCTAAGACGAGAACAGTTCGTGTAAAATGGTTCGCGTCTTATTTCTGTTCTTGACTCGTTTTCATGTAAATGTTGTCCATGGCAACGGCAATCCAACATGGCGCGCCAAAAATTAACGCATGCGTACTGTGCGTTCGCGTCTTATGTAACACGCGAAGGTCATTTATACGAAGTTTTTCTCGTCTTAACTAAGACGCGTATTATCTAAGAACAGGTGTTAACGGCTGTTCTAAAATAAGACGCGTCTTAAATAAGACGCGTCTTATTTTAGACGAAATGTGCCGTTTATACGGAAAGTTCGCGTCTTATGTAAGTGGTGTCTTACTTTTCCCCGTATAAATGGCCCTATTGTCATATTGAAACCATACAAAGGCAACGGTATGGTAACCGTGGACAAAACGATTTACGATGACAGCATCATGAACATTATTTCAGATAGTCTCAGACAAACTATAACATACACAAAGTTCGCGCGTGTCTGAGTTTTTTTTTGAAGTTAATGTTTTTTAAGTAAACACGTACCCTCCTTGAGTAATTAGTGTCCTTTTTTCACTGTCATCAGCCTAAAACGAAAAAGTGTACTCTGTAATACTTGACACAAAATTTTGATGAAAATGTGAGAGAAACGGGCCGTAGATGCCAACGGATTAGGGACCTCGATCCTCATCGCTCACAGGCTACTTGGGGGGGGTAGCATAATTCCCTTCATTTCCACATGATTTCGGTCAAGCAGGAGCCCATGACCCGGAGCGAGCGACGTCCATACGTGTACTCGTGTCGCGGCGTTTTCACCGACTGCTTCCTTTTTAGAACGGCTTCGGCGCGAATTAAGAATGTCTTTCAAGCCCTACAAACCAGTCATCAAAACCTGCAGACCTAAAAATGATATCTTTGACCTTTTAATGCCGTTAAGGTTCTCCTTTTGATGTTTTAAGGACAAAATGCGCACATACACGGAGAGCAGAGATTCCACTTTCGAGGGAAAAAGTGAGCTAAAAATAAACCGGTCAGTGAAAACGCCTTGTCATAGGCCTAGTATGAGAGTTGCTCGCTCAAGACAGGAACAATATTAAACAACACCGATTTCTACTCACCTGAATAGACAACCCTAAGCACTTTTTGTGTGGTACAGAAATCACAACCAACACAATGGCTACAACAATGCACAGCGATCCCAAGGCTATCAGGAAATACTCAGCGACTTGCGTTAAAAAGATGCCGCGGTAAACTTTGCGTTTAAACTCCTCTGCTTTTTCGTCACTGATCACCGCAGTCTGCAAGACGAAAATCCCCATACCAGATTGACATGTACACATGAGAAAGAAATCAAGTACTGTAAATGACCTAATAACGCCCGGGGCGTCTATTTAGTTTTAGGGGTCCAAACGGGGGCGTTTAATAGACAGGAGGCGTTTACTTTCATAACTGTTACAAGCTCAACGAAACTAATTGCTTTCGGCAAAAATATCAAGAGAGTTGAAAAAAATAACGGAATATCCACTCCGTCAATTGGAACGTCTAGGAGGCTGTCTAGAGATCCACATCGCTCTTTCAAATCCCAGCATCGATCAGGTCAGAATCCTCGCTCAGGATTATTGTGTTGCCATCGTTAGTCTATCCTTACTGTGAACTTGACATTGTACAAGATGAAATACGCAACCCTGGTTACAACCTCGTCCCCAGGGCTTTTCCCACCCATTTTTTAAGGGAAAAGCCCTGGGGACGAGGTTGCCCTGGTTAATCAAGCCAGAAACTGAATGAACCGAATGACGTTGTTTCTTTTTGCTAATTCGAAGTATTTTATGGTAATTCTCATAGGGATCTGATGAATTGATGAAAACAATGAACTGGTTAAATCAAGTTAAGGCTTTATTTGTTTGTTTGTTTTATATGGCAACTTTATTGCAGTTACGTGTAAATAATCCTCCATGTCCACGAAAACACGTGCAAATTAATTTACACAAAATCGATCAATTTTGGGATACAAACAAACAAGGGGGGGAGGGGGGAGGGGAGTCAGTAACAGGATGAGGTCCCAGCTCACAACGGCCACCATCCATCTGCGTACATTTGAAGACTACGAGTCATCCAATTTAAAAGGAGTAAGTTAATTGACTTAGGCGTATGGTACAGGTTTGATTTTGATGCCCCAATAACATCACGGAATTCACCCTCCCTTATGCATTTATAGGCACAACAACCAGCTAAATCAACAAGCTGAAACAAAATACAACAACATAGCCCTCAAAACCTACCTCACAAGCAAACATGACAGGAAGGAAAACAGGCTTAAATTTGCCTTTTGTTTGACTGCAAATAAAAACAAAAGGATTGACGGTTATATCGTTGCTCAGATAACTAAGAAATTCAAAATAAATTAGCTACAAGCGAAAACTTTTCCGTTACTCACTCTAAAATACTGACAGGTTCCAAAGCCACATTGATCTGGACTCTCTTGGCTACACGCATAACTATTCCTGTTATCTAGAGATAATGACAACAAAAACGCTATATTGTGGTTTGGTTTTATCCTTGGATTTAAAAAATTTTGCATTTCCTTTTATTTCTGGGAATGGTAATGCATGATAATGAGTTTGAAACAAATGAAATTGAACCACAACATATACATCGAGTTCTATGACGTTATAGCTAAGAAAATGTGTCGTATAGCATTTAAAATTGACAGAGGTTTCTACCCTGCGTGGCAGGCGTTGGCAGGTGCCGGTTTGTTTTTTTGGTTAGTCTCTATAAAGCGCGCGAGGAGAACACGTGCGCGCGGCGCGTGTCTTCGAAATTCCTCCCTTCGCCCTCATAAATCCGGCGCCTGAGCATGCTACGTAGCCTAGAGGTTTGAGGTTTCTCCTTACCGGCTCGATATCGGCAAACGTTTCGTGCAGACTTTTTTGAGGGTTTAACCCATGAACTGCTTCTACCAGCGACTTGTTTCCTTGATAAAAATGTGGCGGAGAAAGAGCCACTGGTGGATCTACAAATACGCAGGCACAAATAAAAAATAACATCACTAGCTCAGTTTGATACTCTTTCAAAGCTCTTCATAATTTTCGGTGGTTAACTAATGGCAGCCAGTAAGCCAAAAACTATCATTAACTTGATCTAGTCGTTACTAGACCATTTTACTAAGAGTGGCATATTGAACAAGAAGGCTTACTTTACCAAAGATAGTTCCTGGTCTCTGTTTCGACACTAAACTATAAATACGGAGTGCTGAGGGAACCGTTACCAGAACGAAGATCGAAACTTCAATGGCTACAATTGCAAAGTGCTTAAAGAATTTTACTTTAGTTTGGTATTAAAACAGCTTGATCATTTCTTTTTTAACGTTCCCCAGACGAAAGCCCGAATCTAAGATTTAATGGAATTGGCTGATTGTTCACAAGAATAAGAGTGTGCGTGACCAGTCAACATGACCAGTGAGTGTAGTGAATCTAGGGTGCGTTCCTTTGGGATGATCCAGATCAGGATCAGTGATCCAAGATTACTCGGATCATGGTAGATCAAATGAACCGATGAGTCCTTGTCCAGAGTGGATCAGGTGGATTCATCGGTTCATTTGATCTACCATGATCAGAGTGATCTCGGATCACTGATCCTGATCCGGATCATCTCAAAGCAACGCACCCTAAGTGTTCTAAAGGAAAGAGGCCTTCACTTACTTTGTGGCTGGCAAAGGCTGACATTGAGAAGACCAGTTGGTAAACAGCGAGGAGGAACACAGAATCCTTTGTTGGGAGGATAAATGTCACCACTTAAGTAGAGTTCATCCGGGGCTATGAAGCGATACAGTTTAATTCCCTTGACTGTCACAGTGGATTCATAATTAAAATAAACAGATCTGTTGGAAACCAAAAATTTAAGTATTAGTACTCTGTTATTATTAAGTGCTGCCAAATCAGTGTGGTGGGAAAATACCTGTTAGATTAAGTTGCAAATGGCCTTGGTGGTGAGAATACAAAAGATTTAAAGTTTACAAAATGTTGATCTAATTAAAGAGAATGGATGATAGTTACAACAATCAAAAACGCAAGAAATCGAGTGTCATTAATCCTACAAACATGACACGGAAGTTGTTTGGCAAGGAGTGGATTTTAACCTCCCTTTGTAAAGGAATCCAAGGCAGGGGACTCCGGATTCCAAGTACTGCAATCCAGATTCTTTGTCAGTGGAACGTGGACTCCGGATTCCAAACGGTAGCGGAATTCTGGATTCCAATAGCGTATTCCGGATTCCAAAGCCCAGGATTACGGATTCCAGAAGGCAAACATTACCCAGATGGCGGATTTCTCAAGCAAAAATTTCCGGATTCCGGAATCCGAATTACCTTACATGGGTCGAAACTGTTTGCCCCTATAGGTGTACTGAAGAAAACGATTACCCCCATCCCCCTGCCCCTGATGCTGCCTGCTTGTCAAGTATTATGGGATCCCCAGGGGGCATGAGCACTGATCCGATAAACTCGCAACAGTATTTACGCGCGCTTTTCGGGCCAATTTTTCTTTAAGTTTTCCTAGAAAAAGATGGCAGTGGGAAAAAAGATCGTTGCGCCGTGATGGGATGTAATAATGATCTTTTTGCCCGAAAAGCGCACATAAATACTGAGCGAGTGCCCCATGGGCATCCCATAATACTCCTTAAATCTAATAAATTCAATATGGCCGCCGTATCGGTAAAAAGGTCCATTGGAAAGTAAAGAAATAAGGGGAAAACTCTTAGTCTGCAGCTCCAGTAACAGAAGCACAAAAAGCAATTCAATGGATTCTATGTAAAACTGTTTCTTTTGCTTACTGACTAAGAATTTGACAGTTTTTGATACGCTACATTATTTACCCCCAACTCCCCGCTCCTCATCGGAAAAAGCAATCTTTCACGCTAACTAATCCGACAAGTAGCAAAACAAAAGAGCACTGTGATCACGAGATCTGATGCAACACGGATTGGAAACATTACATACCTACAAATTTCTGGAGAAAATGCATATAGAGTAACATCTTTAGAAAGTCTTGGTGCAAACTGAGTTCCTTCTACAATTAAATCGGCAATGTTGGAAACTTCATTTCAAGAGTCTTTTCCTCCCTTCCCCTGGAGCACCCCGGGAGCACCCCAGGAGTGAGGTTTCAATGCTGGTCAAACTCAACTTAAGTTGGGACGTTTAAGTTGTATTTCGCAAACTTCCACTCCACAGTTTCCCGAACTCGTACCCAGTCGCTATTTAAGTGTTTTTGGGGGTGAGAGAAGATTGGGGATTAAGTTGAGGCGCGCGCGGGGTCTCATGGGAAGGGAAGGAAGAAAAATAGCCCAGTCGCTATTTTTCCTCCTTCCCTTCCCATGAGACCCGGCGCGCGCCTCAACTTAATCCCCAATCTTCTCTCACCCCAAAAAAACACTTAAATAGCGACTGGGTACGAGTCTGACAGTTTCCTGCAATCACGTTCACAAGGCTAGCGGAATTGTTCATCAAATCAGATTTAAAAACATAGCTAAACCACGGTTGTTTTTTAAGAATAACTAAGATCTTCGGCTTCCCACGTGCCTTTTTGGTTTTTTGAAGCTTTTCAATGATTTCCCCTCGTTGCCGTCGCGTCGTTGGATCTTAAAGTCCCTAATAATTTATAAAGTTTCAAGTTTAAAATTAATTAATTTGTTTGCTCCTGTCCAATCCCATATTCCATGATTTTTCTTTTCGTCACATCGGTGTATTCATGCATACTTTTTCACTGTGATTACCAATACGAGCATACGCTATGAGCAGAGGTTTCTCTCTTGTATGGCTTTTAGTGTCTACGACTTCGATCGCTTGGCTTGTAAGTCGCGTAGTTGGTTTGTTAGACTATGAGCAGTCTCTCTTTTTTCTGAAGACGGTCAAGCAAAACGCGAGACACGCAAAGGGTCACGCGTGTGACTGATGGCGCGAGATGCCGCGTGCACTCCCCTAACTAAACCGGATGAAAAAGAGACACTGCTCGCAGTCTATTGGTTTGTTTTATACGCCCTGAATAAAAAAACCAGCTACGCGATTGACAAGTGACGCGAACGACTTGGTGGACGCTAAAAACCATGCAATATGAGAGAAAACTCTGCTAGCAGGGTAAAACGAGAACATGACCTCCTTCTCTTCTCAGTTATCAGCGCTTCAACCAGGTCAATACGGCCAGATTCTTTGGCTCTTCAGCAGTAGCAATAGAAGGGTTTTATCATTTTTACTTTACTTACGAAGGACAAGTACAAGTTAGTGGCCAGTCTATGAAGATCACAGTTTCGTCCGGCGTTCGTTCTGTTTGGGGATGTACCGTAAAACCCTGAAAATAAACCCCTCCAGAGCTAGTTCAGCCCCTTTTGCTATCCTATACTAGAGTAAACTCCCCAAATCCCCCTATCCTCCGTTAAATTTCCCTAGTCTAAATAAAATCTTCAACCAACTGATCAGTTTCCTGAAAATGATACCAAATTCTAAGAAAACAAACGCTCTGATTTATATTTCCTATCCTGGAATAAACTGCTCCAAAACCATACCCTTCAAATTTCACATACCTATATAGCCCATACAAAAATAAGCCCCCCCCCCCCGGTTTAAAAATATAAGTTTCGTCCGGCGTTGGTTCTGTTCGTTTGTATATTTAACTTCTGGCAACCGTCTTCGTCGATTTTTTTCCAGCATGTATGGTATAGCACTTTAAACATGTTTTTCTCAAAAAGCATGGTATAGCACACTAAACATACCTGTGCCATTAATCATGTTTGCATACTTATCGCTCCACCATGTTAAATTGCTAGGAAATAAGAAAGAAGGAAAAAATCAAACTGATCAAAGCCGGTAAAGCCGTCCAAAAGTCATCCCGCCCGAAATCTTTGGTTAGGTATAATGTAAACAAAGAAATAACGTGGAAAAAACAGGGGCACCCAACGACGTTTTCCTCCTACATACATTGAAAACACGTTTTAGGCTATCCACAGTACTTTTAGATCTCTAGAAATGCATTCTAAGCGGCGCTATAAAATTTGCATCTGTTCGGTCATCCTAGGGCAACTTGAGTCTGTTCGAAATTATCAGGGCTCCAGTAGTACTTTCCTGAAAATTTTGGATGCAATTTGACGTTTTACGAAAGTGATAATGTTTCTAATTACTCCCTACATGGCATTTTTGAATCCGAAAATTTTAGGTTTCCTTTTTACTACGAAAATAGCATAACCTGGGAGTAAAATGTGAAAAATTAAACTTCAGAAAATAGTAGCAGATTTATTGGATGAATGGTACGGTCATATAGAAATTTTTAGCCGTCCTCAGATTATAGAAAATTCTAGGCAATATTTGCTTCTCCGAACAGATACTTTACAGAAAATAGTCGTTGGGTGCCCCTGAAAAACCAGTGCGTGAAATATATCTCGTTCTTAAAGCCATGATTAGACGAAAAAAGCTCGATAAAAGCGCAATGTGTCTCGTTCTTTTAAAGCCTTGATGAGACGAAACGAACGCGATAAGTAAGGGATAAAACTCGTTTTTAGGCCTTCGAGGTCGAAGAGCCAGAGCTTCGCTCGTTACTGCAATAGCGGCGATATCGTCGTTCATCCCCATCGTTATACAAACTATTACACAACCATGATAACTCTTCGCGAGAAATAACACGTACTTCGCAAAATCAAAGAGAAGCTACTTTTAATTTGCCCTATCCCTCCCCCTACCACCGGGGCGGGATCGCCTGAAATAATTCCCCATCCCGGGCCCGGAGGGCTGAACTTGTCTCGGGGGTTTCTCGGGGGGTGGTAAGAGGTCAAATAATTATTGAACCATACATATTAATAATTTAGGCAATACAAGTACATGAATAGTTATATATAAATTATCATAATATCCTGATTGAGTTCTCACGTTTGTCCTCTCCACATTGTAAATTGGTCTAGCTTACTGATGAAGTCTTGTCCAGTGTGAACAGCACTTATTCCGTAATATGTGTTATTGTACTAAAAAAGGGAAAAAAATTCGAACCCATGCATAGTCTGTAGCACTAAACATTTGTCTTAGACCAAACTGAGGCCCGAGGGGCCCAAAAAACATTTTGGCAGACTGTCCCCCTCCCCCCCCCCCCCCCCGTTATCTCAGGGTCTGGACGACCGTCTGAATCTGGCACTGATTTGGGATGAGACGGACTGGCTGAGGATGTAGAATCACCAACCGAATGAATGACTTAGATGAATCTTTCAGAACTTATCCAGCCTGGCAAAGTACTGCGAGGTTAGATAACTCACCGAGCTCAAAATTTATCATCTTTCCTTATTTATTACACACGTGACGATTTCCACATTGCCGATCCTAGCAGCATACAGGACGCATGTCCTACATGAACCTTGTGTATGGCCAAGCTCGCTATGAGTCCTTTGTAGCTCAGTGATTAGAGCATCTGACTGTGGATGGAAGGTCATAGGTTCAATTCCTGCTGGGGACTTAGGTTTTTCTCTTTGTCCGCTGGCGTCAAGTTGGTTACATCATTTTTCTCATTTCTACACCAAGCTTAAAATTTACCATTTTTCTTTATTTATCATAAATTAAATCACAACACAAACCTGCAACTGAACAAAGGATGACAATCCCTTTTTGCCTTGGCAACCAAGATGTGGCTTCTTCAGAAAGTCAAGAAATGGGTCGGTGTATCCCCAGAGAATATCAGACACTGTCTTCCTTTGAAACAAATGTACTTTTAGCTTATAAGCTTCACCCTGCACTCCAGGCAAGCACCACAAATGCTTTTCTCTGTGTCTGTAGTCAGAATTTCTTAACCACAAGGCCACACTCTGTAAGAAATAATATGTTCATTGTAAAAATAATGTACCGTAGGTGTAACTTTAATGTCACCTTTTCCAAGCAAAAATTACTCGATATTAACATAAAGGCAGTATGGTTGAATGGACTGTATTGTGAGCTGGTGGACTTGGCAGATGTAGATATAATTAAATTATATCTACATCTGCCAAATTATAAAATACAAAAGTCTGCCAAGATGAGGACCTGGTCCCAGCTGACACTTGGATTCATGTTTCATTTGTAATATTTTTAGTTTGATCAATTTTTACAGTCAAAATTTGCAATGGTTTTAGTTTTTGTTCAGTATTGTTCTTTATGTGCCATACGTCTGAGAGATAAGTGTGACAAGTGTAGGTGGTGTGGTGGAGGTGGTGGGAGGCGGGTGGGGTGACAAACAGCAGGTTGCCATGGTTACACCTTAATTTGTACCCAATGTTTATTGTTTGCTTATTACCTGCATTTCTCACAATTGGCAATGTACATGCAATGTTCTTACATGTACCAATATTTTCTAGACTGGGGTCCACAGAACCCATAGTGATAGAGAAGCTAAAAGAGGGTCATGAGGGAGAAAAGTGGGTCACAATTTTTAGATACAGTTAACTCAACCTTTTTACAGGACGGGTCTGAGTTAGAGTAAATACCTCGTTCTTTCTAAGATAATGATGGGTGTATTCTAAAGACGCCACAATCGATTAATTATTTTTTTAGGAAATGTAACTAGGTATAGATAATTATGTATCTATGTTTACATACGTTTTGTGATGGACCCCCTTGGGATAATATTTAAAACGTATGGTGTTAAATATATGTGACCGAGCCGCGCGAGTAGGGGAGGTAGCGAATGACAACCAATGAAAGACAAAATGCGTACAAAACAAACAAGAATTTAATGGCCAATTAGTGGGAAAGAAATACAATAAAAAACAAATACTAGGAAAACGAATAAAGCAACAAAAAGAGAAAGAAAAGGGGCGATGAAAAGGGCAATAGCGCTAAAAGGAAACAACGACGCTAAAAATTACTACGACAGCTAAACAATACAACTAAGAGAACAAAAGTACACTAAAATGTGAAAAGTAAACAAAACACGCTAGGAAACATCATGCTAGGTCACGAAAGAAGAACAAGCGTGACAAATAGCACGTGACTCCTGTCAAGAGTCATATGATACGAAGACAAGAAAACACAAGCTAAACGAGGTCAAACTGAAAGGTTGTGATCTACGATCTCGCACAAAACGGTGGCAAAACTAAGCAAAACATTACGCTAGAGGAATAACAACGGCTACGAAACTAAAGGACAATGATTTCAGAGCGAAAGTGCTCGATACAACAGCGGAAAACAACAAAACCAAGAAACGATGAAATCTACAACACGAAAGTAATACTACGGTCGCTGGACGTTTCATAAACACGATGACCTCGAAGGAGAACGAAGAACATCCTAGGAAAAACAGCAAAAGGAGAACACTTACTCACTCCAACGAGGGGAGAACTCTACAAAACTATGTCCTACGGCTTGACTAGTGAACGCGGCAACTGGAACTGTAGTAATGCGTAGAAACGCTACGTGCAGGCGTATTTATATCGCGCGGAACACAAACAGCTCGCATCCTGTTATTAGCAATACAATTGGACAACTATAGCTAGGTAAGCCACAAAACGGTGAAATCTTCCTTTTGGCAATACGCCTGTTTGCGAAACACTATTATCGCTTTACCGCAGAATACATACGTGTTCTGTTAATACAATAGTAGGAAACAAATGGAGAGTCTCGCGGTTAACTACAGCAATGGCGGCAAATTAAAGCGAGCTAAAATCAATTAATTTCTTTCCTGTTTATGGGTGTAAAGGCGGAGAAATCACAGAGCTAGATAAAACACGGCTAACCACAAAGCACAACTAAAGAAACGCGTACCGTGGGAAAACGATAAACGGAACCGCAAAAATAATACCGAAAAGAAAATGCTTTGTGAGCTAATTATCGAGCTCGGTTACATATAGTGCGGCATTTCCCTAAAAAGTGCGGTAATGCAGCAACACCGTGGTCTGGTAAGAACACTGCACATATAGAGTCGCTACACCCGCCATTTGAATATTGCTTATTGACTGTGACAATGTTTAACAATTAAATACAAATGATTACATGATTGCATTGCTTATACTGGTATTAAAAATTAATTTTACAATGTATATAAATTATTTTTCAGCAACTTCCTCTAAATTTGTTTAGTGACTTGATATGCATGACAAAGAGAGTAACATGAAAATAGGAAACAAAGAGTTACATTGACTACGTACCAATAGTGGAATGTTGACAGTGAAAAATGAGTCATTCTTGTCATCACAGCCATCACATGATGTTTCTGGATCAAAAATGTATGTTCTATTTGGCATGAATGTTACAACGCTGTGGTCACTGCTCCAGTTGAGTACCTCATTGAACCTCAATTCTCTGAAAAAAAAAAGGTCAATAATATCACATTAACATGTGCATTGTAACTACAACTTCAGTGGATCAATTACCTTCTTCTTAAAAATAATGTCCATGCATATTAAATGCTATATTAATTGCTGCTGCTTTTTTGCTCTCTTAATATTATTGTTGCTTGATTTTCAATGCACATTTTCCTATGAAAAGGGTTACAAACTTCTACATTGTAGTTCTTAATAACACATGTTTCCATCTAACATTAGTTGGTTTTTAATAAAGAGAGGGAAAAACAGGAGCTAGAGCCTGAAAAAAATACCCTCTGATCAGAGTAAGGGAGAGAACGAACAACAAACTTAACCCACATATGTCGTCGATGACAGAATTTGAACCCAAGCCAATACTGGTTGGAGGCAAGTGGTGCTGAAGACATTTTGATGGCTTCGGAACATTTCTAGAAAATCCCAAATCTTGGCACCACCTGGCCATTTTTCTCGTGTGGGGTGATTTTCATGCGTGCTCGTGTTTCGCTCACTCTACTATCCCTGAGGAAAAATGGGAGACTACTCGTAGTCTAGTCTTGTGGTGTGATACCCTTAATTTGGTCATTTTTCAAGTTAATGGTGAAGGAACATTAATACTGTAGTCCAGAATAGTGAGTAATGACTGAACAATGTAAATTGTCCTGTATGGGTATGATCAAAAATTGTTTGGTCCACAGGCGTGCAGGGTGGTCAAAAGTAGCCGGCTGCCGTCAAATATCGCCGCCTACTCAGTTAGTATCGGCCGACTACTCTGCTTGGCATTTCTTTATGGATGGCATTGTTTTAAAAAAATATCCCTGGACTGGCCGCTTACTTTGACAACTCAGTCGTCTACTTCAAAACTTTCTGACAACCCTGGGCGTGTGACACATAATAATAATCTTTACTGAGATGACTTTTTCATATAAAATATGGTTTTCAAAAAGGACCCCACGAAATTAAAAAAAAAAATACAAAATACAAAATACACACAATTCACAAAGACATTAAAAAGCTAAAATATGTTAAAAACTATTAAAATGTACAAGATATTAACTCAAATTCATTTAAACTACAAATTTAAAAAGATTACGTTTAAAAATAATCAGATTCATGGATTGTCTGATTGCCTGGCTAAGGGAGTCAAAATCCTTGATGGCATGAAATTCACACATGCATGTAGTGTGCGAGTTGGCAGGTATATTATCTTACATTTACATGTAATTGCATTTCTTGCTAATTTGTTGCATAGGCAAACTTATGGCACATTAAAGGGAAAATGCATCGATAACCGAAGTCACCTGCATTGATGCTTTTCCTGATCCAGGCACCCAAGCATTATACTTGCCAAGTGTCACGCCTGCGGGTTGAAAACTATGATCTCACGCCTACTCAGGCCTGTGTTCCAATTTCTTATGCCTGGTAAAAATGTTCGAGCTACTGCAGCATTAACTGTCTCATTTTGAACCCCGGCACTTTCAGGATAAAAATGTCACGTCTATAAAATTAAAAAAAGTTGGCAGCTGGTGCATGTAACTGCACATTCTATGGATGTTAAGTTAGTCATTGCAATTTCATGCTGTCTATGTTTTCATTTCCTTTTTCATTACCAGTATGAGTAGGGTCCTATCTGTGTTACATTGGGAATAGCTCCATCCATTACTTCATCATAATTTGTAACATTAAACACATAGTACTTCATGTAAATAGGAGTTGAGACGTTTTTCCATTCTTCATACACAAAACTGCCAGGTTTTAATTCCACATTCTAAAACAGTGAATAAATATTAGCAACTAATATCAACATGAAGAAAATTAAGGTTACTTTAGTTCACATAGTACCTATACAATTATATATTATGTTTGCTAAACCTCATTCCCAGGGCTACCTGTCTTTTGCTTGACGAGGTTGTCCATTTTTTGGTCCATTTTTTTTTTCGCTGTTATCCGTTTTTTTTGTGTTTTAAGGCTGCTGAATGTAAAGTGCATGACATGACATATTGCTGCCTACATTCATAAAAGCAGGGCTCTAACAAAATATTCATGTTTCCAATAAAGCTGCCTAGCGGAAATCCTGAAATACAAAAACTAATGGCAAAACATGTA
This sequence comes from Porites lobata, assembly GCA_942486035.1. Taxonomy (NCBI): domain Eukaryota; kingdom Metazoa; phylum Cnidaria; class Anthozoa; order Scleractinia; family Poritidae; genus Porites; species Porites lobata. Next base: position 1,796,770 of record CALNXK010000049.1, on the reverse strand, counting down.
TTTGAATGCTTTGAAAAAAGAAAAGGGGAAGACGGCAAAAAAGTAAATACTCTGACTTAATTAATTAATGATTTATTTATAGCCATATATGGTTGGGAATTTTTGTTGTTTGTAATTTTAGTTATACATGTTATACACATTTTTATTTGGGGTCTTATACAATAAATAGTATATCAACTATTTCCAAATAACCAAAATTACAAACAACAAAAATTTTAAACGATATTTTCCCCAATTAAATCTTTGCCGCTATTTCTTTCATAGTTTGGTGGGCATATATAAATAAATAAACTGTTCATAGGTATACAGTTGACTCCTGATAACTGGAACCTTCAAGGGAAATTGAAAACAGTTTGAGTTATCAGGAGCTCGAAGAAAATAGCTGGGAGTAAGGAAAATAACAGTTTTTACTGCACAGTGAACATTTTAAACGCATTCAATCGTAGAAATGTCTGAGAAAAAATTAAAAGATACTTTAGTTCTGGATCATAAATCAGAATGTAACGCAACAAAACATAGCCTAAATAGTGCACGCATTTCACTGTTTTGAGAAGTAAAGCTGTTTCACGTTGGATTGTCACAAACAACATCAGCCTCCACTAGTAAACTATATGCCTACAACACGTCAATTGGAAATTCAAAATTCAATGCTTCGGATGCCAGTAGACTGTATTTTCCCGACTTTTTAAGGGCCCACAACATGGTTCAAGTTATCGAGGGTAAAATTATATAGAAATGATCTGAGGGGAAACAACAACTACTTTGAGTTAGCGCGAGATTCGAATTATCGAGGGTTCGAGTTACCAAGGGTAAATGTATGACGGAAATCCAGGGGAAATCAATTCGAGCTAGTGAGGGTTTGAGTTATCGGGAGTGACAACTGCATATCCTTTAGAAAGTTGAAGTAAGTTTTATCAAGTTTACACCATATTATGATTTTGTTTTCAGACAGAATGTCGGTGACTCCTTTAGCGAGTTTTTTATTTTTATATACGGCTAGACCCCACCCAAAAATTCCTAAAGTACCCCCCTTCCCCTTTTAGCGGACATGCCAACAATAATACCTCCGTATAATACCCACTTCCCACCCCTCCACCTACCCTAATATTGATGATCTGATGGCGGTATACCCTGCCAGCAGAGGCCCTTCGATCTTCCTAGATATAAAGTCCCTTCCTATTTCCGACTTATCTAGGAAGATCGAAGGGCCTCTTCTGACCGTCTCTTCTCGCAGGGTAATGGGGGTAATGTACACTGAAAAGTTTAGCACTAACATACTCTTGATTACAACCTGCTTTACCGGTATTTACCTTATCCACTTGTTGATTGATGATGTTAGAGAAGACTCCACCGACACTGAAGACTAATCCGGAAACTAGGAACACTACTCCACAAACAGCAAAACAAATGATCCAGATTGTCCTACTACAACAACAGGATCCCTTCGATGTCTCAGAGGGCATTGTAAATTATGTAAGCATATGTAGTAATAAGTATGTAGAACCAAATCTGTATGCAAGAAGCGTGTTTGAGCAAGGGTTCTGAACAGTGACGGCACACTTCTAAGCGTGAAAGAAAGTGGAAGTGTTTCGCTCTGAATTGACGAACGCCCGTTGGCAGTCAGCGGACTCTACTGATGGGCATTAGAGACTTCAAATTTGATTACTATAGTGTATCTTGTAAGCATCATGGCGGCGATGACGGCTGGTTCTTGTCAACTTAAGGCACGAAAAGAAGCCCTAAATGACCTTGAGAGAGCTCTTCACAAATTTCCACCTTTACTTGAAAGGACCTTCATCAGTTGCAAGAGCGAAGAGAAAGTTTCTGATGGAAAAACTTCAGAATTCCGTGTGATGCAGTGGAATGTCCTTGCTGATGGTTCGTACAGTAAAGTACATGTATAATTAATTAAAACCTTTTACAGGATGCACACCACTTTCTGTATTCAGAAGACTAAATTCCACCTTATCGCAGAGCGCTTGCCACAACGATCGGCCACACTCCTTGTGGCTGAAAAGGTCCCATTAGGAAAGAAAATTGTTAGTGAAAAATAATGTTCACCTTACAGCCCGTAAAGACTAAAAGTTCTAGAGGCGTTGCAGTCTCTATCCACAGCCTGACTATAGGCTTGAATCTGAGTCCTCAAATTTTTGAAAATTATCTGAGAAGTGTATTGTTTATCGGAAATTTTGAATAAATAGTCGGAAGGTTCCTATACCTGCTATCTTTTCTGAGATGACCGGGATTGCAGAAAACGTCCCAGCGACTTTCGAAGATTTCCGGCGATTTTCCGAAGGCTTACGAACGTTGCCGAAAATGTCTGAAGCTTTTGAGCATTTTCGAAGCTATTTAAAAGACAACAATTTAAACATGTTTTGATTTCGTTAGGACACGAAGTCATCATTCAGCACCTTTTTCGGAATGTTTTTGTGGAAATTGAATTGAATTTCCGTTAGAACGATTCATCTGGATTTGTGAGCAGGCTTGGAAGTTGTTCTTGATGCATGAGATCGATGTCTTTGTTCAATAGGTGGAGACTCACACAAAAAGTGTGAGAGTGACAGGTTAAGGTTCCAAATTGTGTCAGCTTTTGTGAAAAAAAGACCTCAACCCCCCCCCATTCAAAAATCTGTCATCCTTGAGGGTGGAGGGAGGGGGTGAGGGTACAAAATGGAATGTCCTTCAAGTTATTTAAAGATCGGCTGTAGTACACCTAGCTAAAGTTCATCAAAGGCTGGGTTTTACAGAGTGTCAGGTCTTGTTTTTGTCTTTTCAGATTTTATAGCACAGTAGACAGCGCAGAGTATTGTGGAGATTGACTTTTCTTTAAATTTAGTTAATGGTGTAAAAAATTTACCTTATTTTCCCTGACCCCACCCCCTTGCCCCTCACTAATAGTGAGCTTAAGCAAAGACATTTTTGAGTGACGTACATCAACTGGAAGTGAGGCATTCTCCCTTTTTATAATTATGCCTCAATGATGCTAACAAATTTGTATTCCTCTTATGAAGACAATTTACCTGAGAAGTTCAACCAAACCACTGTCCAATGATGCAAAAATTCCAGTTCCAGTTGACATCCGTCTTACAAAAATGCTGTTGCTTAAGCTTCCTAGTGTCTGAGTGAGCATCCTTATTGTTGAGTTTCCGTGAAGTACAACACTTACTGAGGTGCTGAATATTTCTTTCTTTTCTTTCCTATTCTTTTGTTAGCTTTAAGTGCTTCAAGCCCAACTCAGAATTTCATCAAATGCCCATCAGGAGCACTTGAGTGGTCAAGGAGGAAACTACGATCACTTGAGCAAATTTTGTTGTATGATCCAGACATCATAGCATTACAAGAAGTCGACCATTTTGAAGACTATTACCTTCCTTCACTAAGAAAAGTTGGATATGATGGACTATTTGTAGCCAAAAAAGACTCTCCCTGCCTCAAGTTTCCTAACAATTCAGGCCCTGATGGCTGTGCCATGTTTTATGATATAGAGCGCTTCTCTCTGGTGAATCATAAGGATGTAGCATTGAAGGATACTAATGGGCTTTTGGCAAATCAAGTTGCATTAATTGTGAATTTATTTGATAAAGTACATGAGAAAACTCTTTGCTGTGTTGTTACTCATCTTAAAGCTAAGCAAGAGTTTGAAGAATTACGACGCTGCCAGGGATTGCAACTTCTGGAATGTGTTTCAGAATCAACCTCTGACGATAAGTCAGTATTGGTTTTTGGAGACTTTAATGCTGAGCCAACTGAACAAGTTTGTCAACTGATGGAAACAAATCAATACCTTTGCCTGAAAAATTCATACATAAGTGCAACAGGAGGCAATCCTGAATTCACAACATGGAAGTTTCGTCCAGATAAAGAGGTCAAACATACTATAGACTATGTATGGCACTCCCCAGACCTTAGTGTAACAGGATGTTTAAAGGTTCCAGACAGTGATGATGTTCCTGCTGAACGTCTGCCATGCTTTCAGTATCCTTCTGATCATCTGTCGTTAGTGTTTGACTTCTGTTGGGGATGATTAATAATTATTTTGATTTATTATATAGATACTAATGAAATACCAGGATTTTTCTTTTTGCTAAAAAATCATATCTTCATTGTGCGCAGTGAAGATTGGTGTCACCATGGTTACTAACATAATTAGCCAATTATTGCCTTTATTTCTCCTTTATAACTTTAACATTTTTGTGACAAGGCATTTTGCAATAGGTGACCACTTTAATTGCACTTGCTGTTTTGAAAATGAATATAAAAAAAGTTGTGTTTTAAGTAGGAATTTCATCAGTAGCTATAAAATAAAGAGAACATTACATGGCGGCTTGGGGATACGAATTTTATCTTCGAGTGCTGAAAGTATCTCTCACGAGTCACAAGTGAGCGAAGCGAATGAGTGAGAGATACTTTCAGCACGAGCACTATTTAAGAGACAACGTCCTGCCAAAATGTTGCAATATTGGTACAGTCAAACCCTGCTTTATGGATGCCCGCTAAATATGGACACCTCATTATTATGAACAATTTGCTTTGTCCCTGGGGAAAGAAAGCCTTGTTAGAGAAAACATTTTATTATATAAACACAATGAAATACCAGGTGAGCTTTCACGCGAAAACATGATATCTTCACACGTGAAAATATCACCATTGCTATGGCTACATAATAAATCGCGCCTTTCGCAGGAAAAAACTCTTTCAGCGAAATGGTTTGGTATTTCATTGGTGCTTATATAATAAATTAATAGAACATTACATGGCCGCTTGGAGATAAAAAATTTCTCTTCTCGTGTTGCAAATTATTTCACTCGTTCGCTGCTCTCACTCGTGAAATATTTTTCAACCCTCGAAGAGAAATTTCATATCTCTGCGCAGCCATGTAATATCCTGTGTTTATCTTAAATAAATTTAATCTGCTTAATATGGACACCCCATTAAAACTGACAATTTCTATGGTCCCTCACTTGACGCGCGCACGGTCCTTATATTAATGAGGTTTGACTGTATGATTAATGAAGCATGGCAGTAATAGTTCTTGTTCAATAAATTTCCCTTGTTAAGCCAAGAGCACACATTGTGTACAAACCAAAAGAAAGCATGGCGCAGACTTAAATTGATTACTTGTAGGAAGACTTTAACCCTGAAAGCAAAACACAAACATATATAATTTTATTTTATTACTTAGTGAATAAGCAGCAAGAAGCCGTGTGAGATATACATGTTGATAGCAACAGGATTTCAGTGATGTGAGCAGTTGTAGATTGCACTCCATCATAATTATCATTGCTTCTGCAATGAGTGGACAGAGTGAAAAAATAACCATTTAATTACCCTGGGGATAGTGGCTGGAATGACCTGTTAGATTCTAATGTTTTACTGTAAATATTATGTGTGCAATTGAAAAGCAGAGTTTGTTTAATTCTTATATTCATTTAATAACAGTGTTACTTGATTTTGAGCGAGCCCCACAGAACTCCAGGCTTATTAGCATTTTGCACTTTCAGCATGGATTGAAAGGCATGTCTGACAGCTCTTGGCTAGTGGATATTGCTATTGGGCTTGTGAATTCTGTTGTTAACTTGCCCAATGGGCAAGTTATCAAGTTTTCTGAGGAATTCAAGTTACAGAAGAACCACAATCAATCCTGCTCATGAAAACAAAAATTCAAGGCTAGTTGAAATGACTCTTGGGCTAGTGCATGCAATTTACGGCTTGCCCAAATGGCGAGCTGAATATAGGCTTTGAGTGTGTCTACACGATTTGAAATATTGAAATACGTTGAATTTGACTCAAGATGAAGTAAAGCAATTTCTCAAAAATTTTCAATCTCTGTTTGTTTACCCACTTGTTCACCATGCTCACATATATTATTCTTCTTGCTTTATAGCATCTAAAAAAAAATTCTGCAGCTATCACATTGTCTTTTGGAAGAAATTAACATTTGGTGTATCTTGCCAATGATAAATTGTAGGTTGGCAATGTGTCTCTACGAACACTGACAGCCCAGCCCAAACTCATCTTACGAGGAATGGTGTGATTGAATTTTGAATCCTAAGGTCCTTATAAGAGTTAACTTTGGTATGAGTGTTGGAATCAGCATTACTGTGAGTGTTCTGTCTAACAAGGTCCGTGTTGTTGTTATTTTTATCAAAAACATTTTTAGGTAGTTGGTCTCATCTTTCAGGCTCTCAGGCGAGTCACAAACTATTATCAGTATTATTCTTGTCAGTTCACACCGCTTTCATGGTCTTCCAACCAGTTCATTTCCTTGTACCAGGTGACCTTTTGTCACCTATCCATCACCTTTCTCATAATTCTTGCTGTTCCCAGTAAACAAGCTTTCCATAATGGCAGCATCATATCATTATCAACATCATCATCATTATCATTATCAATGTCATTATTATTATTATTATTATTATTACTACTATTATTATTGTTTTTGTTTTGTTTTGTTTTGTTTGTCTTTGTTTGTTCTTTTTCCAACCGAAATTGTTTTCGTATATTTGAATGAATCCCTTTCCCTGAGTTAAAATGAGTTACCAGAGAAGATGAACCTCATAGGGTAATCCAGAAATTTAACGAAGGGTATTGCACAGGATTTTTGCAACAAATAAGTAACAAGTAAGTGAATGCTTTCAAAACGTTTGTGGCTTAAAAACCGTTCAAGCACTATTCTGGTTGAATTGACTAATTTTCCTGGTATTTTTCAGTCTGCAATGAAACTTCTGCAGAAATCGTCTGTAGCAAGATCACATAGCCAAGCAAAACTTGGGCAGCCTTGTCAAAGGAAAGGAAAAAGTCTCTAAAAGGGAGGAAAAAATTTTCAGGTATTTTGTACATACTTTTGTTTATATATTTATTTTATATTTTCCCAACTTGCCGAGTTTAGGAAAAGGTTATTGTATTGTGCTGCATTGCATTGTAATTGTATTGCATTGCATTGCCTTGTAAAGTTGTATTGTATTGCATTCCATTGCACTGTTTTGCATCAATTAGCAATGTATTGTTCTTCAACACTGTTTGAGCGTTGATTCACCATCAGGTGACAAAATTCTTGAGACTGTGTCCTCAAATGGGGTAACTTCAGAGACAGACACAATACACAATTCACGCCCCTAACCCCTCCATTCAAAGTTCAGGTGTCAAATGTTTCCTTTATGTGGCTCAATCTGCCTCGCAACATTGCTTCTAAGCGGTTGTCAGGGGTGAGCAAATTTCCCTGTTTTGAAGTCGGCAAAAAGTCAGAAAAAACCTTAACAGGGCATAGTGTCTCGAGACCCCTGGGGTTCGTATCTCGTAGGCGAGCACCTCCCTAAACCTTGCACTAAATCTTGGCTTCTAAGTAGGAGCGATCTGCTTGTAGTCTATATAAGGTCGATAATGTGACCCACCCGAAAGGTAACTCGCCTATGAAAGGGCCGGACGCGATACTTATTAAAATTATGAGGTAAACCCCTACAGCCCCTTTATTTAACCTCTGAAAGAGACAAGGCGAAATTGAACTACTAGGTCAACAGTGGCTTAAATTGCGCGAAGGTTGTTAAAATTAAATGCTGTCTGTGACACAGAATGACGGCATTTGGTTTTCTCTTTCCATATTAATTTCTTTACACCCTACGTACACTAGGCGATACCCACATAAGGCTAAAAATATTTGCTTCGCGTCATGAATATCCAAGCGAGACTTTGCGATATGCAATTTACACCCCTTAGGGAGTCGACGAGCGTCCCCTTCTCTTTCCTGATGGCGGGGTCTCGCCCCGGCATTGTGACCTCCGGTTAAAATATCCCTCTTGCGTCAATCGCCTCTTCACTAGATTTATTATTTCCCAACCTCGACTAATTTTCCTTAGTTCATTTTCGTTTCCACAGTATCGGGGGAGTGTTTGCTTAGAAAAGAACTGTTAAATGGCAGCCAGGTGTATCTTAATTGCCATCGAAACTCCGTGTTCATAATGGTTTGAACTTAATAGTGGAGGGCTACTTCGTTTGCCAGTTGCGTCGTTAAAGCTGTGAAAACCACCGGTTACCCATTTAAAACAGGATCTAGGTTGATTGTTGATAACTGGCAATGAGTAATTCATTCTACACTACACTACAATTAGATCCAACAAATGATTACCGCGATACATTTAACAGGGGCACCCAACGACCGAATGTTTCTAAATACGTCAAATGGCTTTCTCTAGATTTTAGAAGTCTGCTTGTTTGGTTAAGTTGGAGCTCCCGTAAAAACTATTTATCTGTTCGGATGTTTGAGGGTAACTTTGATCATCTCGAAAGTTTTAGGTGGCTTTTTCGTCCCATTCCGCGAAACTGTTAGCTACCCTGATGGGTCTGGTCCAGAGTTCGGGGACATACTTTCATTAAAAGATTCTAGGAAACGTTTTAGCTCTATAGGAGACGATTTTTAACTTTGTAATGACAATATCCTGCCAGCATAATGTAGAAAAAGAAACTCTTCTTAGGTACGTTAGTGTAGAAACACTCCGAATATTTTCGACGAATTGAACCCTTAAGCCTTAAGCCTTTCTCAAGCTGTAGATTGTACTCCTTCGAACAGTTCTTTTACAGAAAAAAATCGTTGGGTGCTCCTGATTTAATGATACATTTAAACAGGGAAAAACCTAAACCTCTTCGACAGGGCTAGGGAAAACCCAAGGATAATTAAGGAGAAATAATAACTGAGAAGATTTTGTCTTTATCAAGTTTTGTTTATTTTGTTTTTGCATTTCAAATCAGTTCGATGCAGAACTTGCTAATGTCCACTTTAATTGTAAACTAAATCAATTTTGGCAGACTGAATACATTGTAGATATATTTTTTTTCGTAAAGGGTTGCTATTCTTTAGAAAGCGCGTTATTCAGTTTTGGCGAACTAAAAGAGAATGTGTTGCGAAATATATAGCATCCATTGAAGTCCGTTAAATATCTTTTCCTTTGCGAACACATTTTTTGATGTCGCTCTATTTAGCAAGTCGCAACTAATGAAAGTATTGTTATTTTTATTTCAGTTTCCATGCTAAACGTAAGAAGTCCATTTCAAGTAAAGTAAATTACGTCATTTTTTTTCCTTGAACAAAATAATAAGTCAGTCATTTGCATCATATTTAACATGCTTGGAAACTATTACGTGGGTTGAAAGATTGTAGACAAAACCTTTTAGTTTCGAAAGGACATGTAGTTAAAGACCGACACTTTTTATAAACGATGGCTTATTTACACTGATTTGCATATTGCAGAACCTTTTGTAGATTTTGTAATTCCTAAATTATTTCATCGTGATTTTTCCCTTATATCAATGGCAATGCCTTTTGAGACCTTAAATTTTATTTGTATGGCTTTGTTATTTATAATTGAAATTTAATTTTCTCACTTCTTGTCCTTTTTTTTGTTACCGGTTATAGTGTTCAATCTATAATTCCTGTTCTGTATTTTAACTGTTTTAAAGGTTTCATAACTCTCTTGTCATAGACGCGACGAAATAATGAAGACGTATGTCTAGTTTGCGAAGTCGAACATCACAAAACAATGTAATAATGAAAAATCCCATAGTTCTTGAATAGAATCTTATTCATTGTGCATTTGTTTGTCCTGGACAGTTGGAAAAGTAATTTACGTGACGTCAAAAATTTCGTAGTCAATCCTTACGGCGGAACCTTAACACAAAACTGATAATGAATAAAATGAAAACATTTCATGTGAGGTTTATAGGCGACCAATACTGCAAATAAATCAAATTCGTGACGCACAAGAAAACCACTGTGATCCGAGTCCAAAAAAAAGGATAGTGAAATGTAATTTTACTCTTCATAAAAAAAACTAGAACGCATATTATTAAAGTCTTTGTAAACATTAAAGACACCTCCTTGCTAATTTTTTTTTAACATAAGTTCATAACCACTATTCTTTCCCTTTTTTTTTTCTTTCGTCGATCGTCAGTTAGCCATCGGCGTAACAAAGAAATTCCACCAAGCCGGTGCCTTTCATATGATCGATTTTGGTTATGAAAAGTACAAACAACAGGCACTAGAATAGAATAATTACTGTCTAAAGAACACATAATCGTTGAAGTGATTCCATTTGGTCTCCTCGCTTTCTGGGTCGTAACCTGCCCCACCGGCGGCGCTTGTGATAAGCTTGAAGCCTCTCTCGTATAACTGGTCGAAGGCCTTTTCCAGATAGTTGTGCTTGAGGTAAAATCGGTTTGTGTACCTTTGCACTGCGTCGTCCCGGTCTGGATCTCGCGTCTCATTGAGCCACTCGCCAAATACTTCTCTCGCCAGCGCCACGTTACCGCAGACTAAGATTCGCTGCAACTTGCGAAATTTCACATCAGCTACCCCATCACGCCCAAACGCGTACGTCCCACGAACCCCGATGGACAGAAACCCGGACGGTTTGCTATTTATGTCGCCGCGACCCGTTTTGACACGGTCCTGCTCGCGTTGTAGAGCTTTAATAATTCCCTTCAATCTAAAAAACTCAGCTTCTCCAAGCAGTCTTTCTCTCTCGTTGAAATTCTCCGGCAGCGACAGCTTGGAGTTACGAAGATAGTCCAGTATGTATCGAAATAGTATGCCGTCTCGGTCGATGAAGAACCGACCGCGAGAGTCTCGAGGGATTTTCTGTTTGCCGCTGAACATCGCGCTTAGCAGCGAATCTGGATCTTTAAGAAGCGTCGGTAGCGACGTAGTGTACAGCTGTCCACCGACATTAAGCTCTACAACGGCCGGGAGGTTCTGATCGGGTGGCGATTCCTTGGGACATTGCATATTTTCAAGCCTAAGGATCAAGCGAAAGTAATGGAGATTTTGAATGTTCAATTCTGGTTAGTTTCGGCAGAAGGTAAATAGTAATTGCTGTTTGCATCGCGCGTGCGCAATTCAACCCTTCCGATTCAAAGATGCGGCACTTTTTCTCTTTCAAGAACATCTGCTCGTGATCGTGTTTTCAAAGCTTCTATGATTCATCTCGCCTTATTGTCTCTTCAACCACTAAAAGCCTCAAACGAAATAAACCGCGCTGTTAACGCCTTTTTAAACTCACTTTAGATTACTTTCTATAATTTGCAGTTCTACCTTCCAGTGATCTTCAAATGGAGCCCTTAGTTATAATTTTGGTGGATACAAAAATTAGACTACCGCGAAATATTTATTTAAAATTATATATTCCGAAACAGCAACCCCTTTTGCCTTGATAAATTTTGTTTTTAAATGGAGACGTAATTTTTGCCACCATTGAATTTATCTAAATTGGTTAGAACCTGCTGACACCTTGTAAGTTCAAACTCATAGCCACCCTTTCAGGTTTCTATTGTTTGCTTCAGTAAAAGCGTATTTGCATGTGGAAACAAAGACAACTGATCAGTTCACGTGCTCTTCCTTTTCAGTGCGGTTTTATTGCGTCGTTTTTCTCGAACTTAACATTTCCGACGACCTTAAAAGGATGATGGACAGAAACACGGCAATTTATTGCAAAAGCCGATTTTAAAAACATTAGTCCGGTTACAGACTACGCGCGTTTCGATTTCAGTTTTAAAATTGCAAATTGGTCGGCGGTACAGCTAAAACTTGTACACAACGCGCGAGTGGAATAAATTAGGACCTCGCAATCGCTATTTAAAATACTATAGGGGGCCTTGAATTCGTACAATAAACTGGTTAAATTTTGGTCTGGTAGTTTTGTCTATGTAAATAATAATGGTCTCTTCATTTTATTTTTTCTACGTTTTTTTTTAACAGTAAACTTTGTTTTAATTGCAGTATTTTATTTCATTTGTTGAAAGGCGATGAATTAGTTGGGCTGTTGCCAACGCCATTTTTAAGATGTAAATTGGTCGTTAACTGCAAAAAGATTTAAATTAAGTGGACACAACAATTAACGAAATGGCTGGATTAAACGCGTTTCACTTTTCACTCGCCCGTTTAGAAGAAAAGACAAATGGGCGTCATATCTCCGTATGACTTTCGTGGAAATTTGAAAAAATAAAATGCGCCATTCCTAGTTTTGGGCCTAAGGAGGCGGCCTGCAACATTTTATTTTATTTCAGAGTCTTCAAATTAGAACCTCCTTATGCAGCATAATTAACAGCTCCATGTATTGCTTCAAAGCTTTCATTTACAATCATAACTTGGCTTTTCTTTTGCGGGATAAAACCTTCCCCTTTTCAGTAAAGACTGCATTGTTTTTATCTGATTAAAAAAAGTGATAACTCCGTACAGGAGTAGTTCGATGTACGTCTTCACACTTACAATTTTAACGGATGACGAGAGGATTGTCGCAGTGACTCCTTGGCTATATTTATACATGTACTATACCCGATTGTTTTTCCTGCCGGTACGAAAAGCTATACGATATAATGTGAACACCTATCCGATATGTGACTCTGCACTCTAGAGATCAGCGAGGCCCAGCTTCGCTCCGTCACAGAAATCGCACCGAAATCACACTTCTTATGTGGGAACTGAAACCCTATCTATTATTTTCGTACCGGCGCAATTGCTATTCGATAAGAAGGTAGGTATCCGGTGAACGTAGACTAGCCTAAATGTTAAAAGATATAGACAAAATGCTATAGTGTTACTGGTTAAATGCATCTCTTGGCAGAACTTTTGCGTTATCCCATTTCTTTCTTAAAATTTAAAAAAGAAATTTTATTTTTTTTAGTTTTTACATTGATCGCCAATATTAAAAGTGAAAAAAAAAATTTGATTTTTTTTCGTTTTTTACATTAATCGCCACTATTAAAAGTGAAAAAAAAGGTGATTTTTTTAGATTTTACATTGATCGCCATTATTAAAAGCGAGAGGCAGCTTCGCTCCCTCACAGAAATCGCTCGAAATCACAGTTCTTATGAGTGAACAAAAGCCCTATCCAGTATTTTCGTGCCAGCGCAATAGCTATCCGGGAAGTAGGTAGGTATCCGGTGTCGGGGAAGTAGCCTAAATGTTAAAAGCTGTAGACAAAATGCTATCGTGTTACTAGTTAAATGCACCTCTTGGTAGAACTTTTGCATTGTCCCATTTATTCCTTAGAATTTAAAATTTGATCGCCTGAGTATTCTTAAGAGTGTAATGAAATGACCCTGTAGAATGACTAACGTGGAAAGTTTTCGGGTTTATGATCAATTCTTAGCCTTTATTTTCGTGTTAAGTGGTGCTAGTGCTTCAGTTTTAGCCCTGATTACCCATGCTTCAGCCATAATTTATTAACTCCGAGTTAAAACTTGGACTTGGCAGTATTTTGCCCATGTTTTTAAATAAATTACCCGATTATTGAGAATACAGCCAATCATGCGGTTCATAATCAGCTGCGTTGTCGCGGCATTTGAAACAAACGGTACTTTCTCACTTCCTCACTTACGTCCTCACTCACAGCCATTATAACTCCTCGATCGAGATTGAAAAAAAGCTGACCGCACTTAAATCGTGTCTTGTAAAAATTGCATTGAAACAACTTCACTCAATTTTTCTTAGTTCTCAGCATTGTGGCACAGGTTCAGAAAAGGAGCTCAAACGTCCAGACAGTATTGTAGCAATATGTTTGTTTCAATACATTCTGTTACAATGAAAATCGGCGGATTAATTTTAGTGCTGAAGTACAGTACTTTCACTAAGCAAAGTACATGGTTTACAGGCGCTATTAAACTTTTTTGTTAAAGCAAACACAAAACTTACATTCAACTCTCTCTTTAAAACGGACACCTTTTGGACCGGCACGAAGTTTCCGTCTGAGAGATGTCCATCTTATGGAGAGTCAAATAAAGGGAGTAAAGAAAGGCAGGGACCAACTCTAGGTATTAGTTCTCAGCAATGTGAATAAGCCACACAGATTCAGATAGTATTGTAGCAATATGTTTGTTTAAATATCTGTTAAAATGGAAATCGGCGGATTAATTTTAGTGCTGAAGTACAGTACAGTACTTTCACAACGCTAAGTATATGGCTTACAGGCCCTTGGCGATCTAAACTTCTTTGTTAAAACAAACGCAAAGCTTACAGTCAACTCTTTCTTTAAAACGGACACCTTTGGGACCGGCACAAAGTGTCCGTCTTTGAGAGATGTCCATCTTACAGAGAGAGTCAAATAAAGGGAGTGAAGAGAGGCATGGACCAAATCTAGGTGTCTGTTTTACAGTGTTGTCCGCTAAGAGAGAGTCGACTGTATGCTCATATTTAATACGGTCGCATTTTTGTCTTAGGGCTTGCCCACACGAATCTGGCCATTTTGGAAATCGCGTATTTTTTTTTACAAGTTTTACCCGCGCGGATTCCTGTGGACGGCGCCCTCAACCACGAGTGTAGAGCGGTTTAAAGAAGATGAGGTTTCGGTGAGCAGATTCACTGGCATCGTGTGGACGGCAAGCCAATTCGTGCAACAAAATGTGCAGTTTCGAACAAAAAAAATGTATCAAAAACTAGGCTTAAATAAGCTTCAATTGCAACTGAAGGCTTAGAGGATGGCTTGGGTTGTTCGTACCGCTTATGTGCCGGGGTAATCATTGGCTGGGTTGTCACTGGGGTGGTCGTCTAACCTGCACCCCGGTTTATTTTATTTTACTTTGTCCGGGTCAGTATGGGCTCCTGACAATGTGTTTGTTTCGATTCTAGTGGCCCTAGAATTGTCGGTTTTTCTCTCCCTCGTGCGTGCGTTTTACAGTCTGTAGTAGCCCTTATGCCATAAACTTTGCCGAGAATAAATAGAAGTAATTTATTTACTTACTTCTTCCTTTCTTTCTTTATTTATTTGCGATGCAAGCTTAAAATAGGAAAGTGGTTGGAACCGCAGGGAAGGGAAACAGAGCGACTTTTCTACCAGTATGAATATATTTTATAGCCTTAATATTAAGCGTTTCAGACCCCAAGGAAGGCCTGACACTCAGGCTGACATTTTTAAGGCAGTTCGGTTGTAAAGTAACAATCTAAGGTCAAACACGACCAAATAATATTTAACAATTGTTCCTTGTATGTAGTCACTCTTCACTCGGGGAAGCCTGTTATTGCAGCCTTGTTTTCTTCAGCTAATATATTTCAAAGAGGATGTCAACCGTCTTAGTCTTTGTTTCGCGGTTGACACGTTTAATGAATGATGCAGCTATATTGAGGCACACTTCCGCGGAGGAAGCTTTAATTTTTACAATCGCATTTACTAAAGCGATTCTTCACGATTACCCGATTTTTCCACGATAGCCAATGAATGAGTTCCGTTTTTCTTTTACATGTTTGATGAGGGAACGCGCTGAAACCTTTCCGCACTTACCACTGAAACGGTAAAAGGGAAATTTGGAAGTGAACCGTCGAAGCATCATCATTTTTTTTGCACTTTCAAAGAACAAGAGACCTTCTATTTGCCCAGTGATAGGCGGTCAATGTTATCAAAGAAACAAGTAGCAAGTGTGTCATTACTGCTTCACTTTAACAATGCATTCAAGGCTTACGTTATGCGAGAGTTTTCAACCGTTTGGCCTGTGTACAAAATAATTATATAAAAGAGTGCACGCGCCTACATGTTGTGTGCCTCTAACAACCAACAAATATGTATGGAATTATAAGTTGAAAGGCCATAATGTGTCTTCTTTATGGAAGCTTTCAATCTCAAAATAATCCTTTAATGTTTCTTCTCCACCTCTAGAGATCACGACGTGGCGTAAAGATGCCAGAACGCAATTGCTCTACTAGCGTAAGAAAACAGCCGACATTTCGCGACGTCACCACTGGTTTGCCCGCGAAATAACGTCTGAGGAACGAGCGCAGAAATTCCTTACGGATGACGCGTCACTACCAAGATCTGGGTAGCGCAGTGTTGGCGTCGCGAAATAGCGGCTGTTTCTCAGGCTAGCACTCTACAGATTATTACCAGTTCTGTACTGCTGGGAAGTCACGAGTAAAAATTCGAAGCGTTTCGTCGTCTTTGAAAGCTGCCCAGCAGTACAATTTCTTGCTGAGGTACAGGCTAGCTCCCAGAATTCCATACTCGAGAATTATATAATAAATTTTTGGTCTATCCGAAATTTCGAACTCGACAGAACGGCTTTGATCGTACACAATTACGGTGGCCTTTTGTGGATCGAAATCATTGCTGGTGTATCCTTTGGAGTCAAATGTTTGGGCATTCACGCATCCATCGTGTGTTTGTAATTTTACAATGAAACGCCCTCCATCTTTAGGCGGAGGAGATGGAGAGGTTGGGTTTGTGGACTCAAGACCCGGATGAAGGGAAGAAACGCGGGAATGAATGGGAGGCGGCTGATCTATCGGGATGCAAACGTCGATGAAATTTCTTTGACCAGCAGCTTGACAGACGTACTTGTGCCTTTTCCAATGCAATGCCTGGCATTCCTTTCCACAATACATGGTTACACCGCAATGATCACAAAACTCTAACTCCACATCTAATCGAAAGCAAAAGGAACACTTTGACTGGCATGTGGACTGTTTCGATTGGTCTCGCTCAATTCCGTTCTGAAAACACTGATTGTTGGACTTAAAACTTGCTGTCACCATGACGGGAAGAGGAACGTCTGATCCCATGGGCAATTCCACTCCTTCACGGAATCCGAACAGTTTCATATGTTTTTCTACATACTGTCTTTCAATGGTGTCTTGCAACTGAACCGGGAACGCATATCCTTCGAAATATCGCAATTCTTCGTGAAAGGCCGGCCCACCGTTGTCATGGATAACGTTATTCTCTATTACACAGGCTATCTTTTCTGGACTTTGCTTGCCAGCTCTTAATCCTCCCATCTTATTGTTACAAATCTGGTTGCCTTTGTACTTGCCACCCGAGTTGCACTGCACCCAAATTCCCCACCAGGCATTTTCAAATACTATATTCCTTTGAAAAAGTAGATCATTGACACAAAGTGATACGCGAACACCATATCCACCATTCTGGTAGATCTTGTTCTCTTGGATTGTCACGGATGAAGCGAGCGCATTCGGAGCACCAACCACGATAATACCCTCGAATTTGTTGTCATAAATTTCACACCCAGTTACTTTGACTTCCTTGGGCAAGACGTATTGTGGGCTTCCATAGATGTGTATACCTTCTGAGTTTCCGTAAATTACACAGTCCTGGACAACTGCAGTCCCATTCTCGTAAACTCTTATGCCGGACGAATATCTAGGCGTGGCTCCGTTTCCAAAAACGCGGCATTTTTTGAAAGAAGCCAGAGCGTTTGGTCCCCCACCCACTATTATTCCACCACCTTTGCTGTTGCTTATTTCACACTTAACGAAAGAAGCTGTCCCTCCGACTTGAATGGCCGGTTTTTCAGATGAAGCGCAATGAAACTTGCATCGATCAAATTCTGCCTTCACTCCAGGCGGAACGAGCACACCATCTTTCGTTTCAAAGTTAATGTTCTCAAAACAGCAATTGCTACTGATGTAAAGTAATTCAGTCCTGAACATGGCAGGTTGGTCTTTTGTTAGAGCCACCAGACTGGTGTACAGCTTGAGCCGTGGAACTTGGCTTACCTCATACTTTGCACCTTGCAACAAAAGAATTTTCTTTTTTGCAAATGGATTATCATTTCGTGTTAAAGTATTCCTCAAGGATTCAGAAGAGCCTATCGCCGCCCAGATGTTCTCTGTATCTTTAAAAGCGTTATGGAAGGCTTCATATCTTCGACAACGATCGGCGTCGTGGTAGTATGCAATGGCTGCAGAGCATGCAGACAGGAGTGCTTTTTTGAGCCCCTTTAGAGCCAATGCTTTCCTTATGTGTCCTTTCCAGCAGTTTGGCAGCATGTGGATATACTCATCGGAATCTTGAAGACATTCTTCATAGTTTTCTAGTCTAAGGAGAGCAGTTGCTCGATTGATAAGCAACCGCGGGTCTGGATTTTGGACCTCTTTGCTTGCCTCGAGAGCTTCTGTGTATAATTTGACCGCCTCTTTAAAACGTCCTTCTTCAAAATGACCGTTACCTTTTAGAGCAGCTACTGTACCCTTCGTTTGATTTTCGGTAGTTTTAAAATCTTCGATGTCTGGTTCTTTAGTCGTCCCCAGACCCTCTTTAGGTTGTTTGTCTGTCGTATTCATTTGTTGTTTCTTTATTCCTCACAAAGGGACAGGTTGGATCTAGAAGGGTGGCAAAAGTCCTGTTTAAAAGGAATCAGTCAAGATTGTTCTTGAAATATTTATTTAAATTACACGGGGCTTAATGGCTTGAAGTGATCCGTGATGAGATTGTTTTGACGAATAATCATTGCGTCCGACTAAAACAGCCGTGCAAGTATTTTGCCGTTTTACCAATAAGGAGTCTACGATTAAAGGAGCTATGGAACGCTATTTGCTGTCTCCTTGGAAAGGTAAAACGTGTCTGCGCATCACTCGAATTCTAAACATAACGGTTCAAGTTTTTCATCTGAGACTATATTTAGGAATCGACTGTTTTCTGTCATTTGTGGCTACAGATGGCAAGGATGACACGGACTGAAACCCAACTTTTTTGAGGTTTTTGTGTCATACTTGAAAAAGTCACCAAAGACAATATTATGGGTAGTTGTTCCTGGTGAAATTTGTTTCATGACTTCTTCACAACTCCACAAGAGTATTTTGTGTATGGCTAAAGGCACTAATTCCTGTTTCAAACGTTGTGCTACTGCTGTGCCGAACTCAATTGATGGAATGAAATCCCGTCGACTTAAGCACTTTGCCGTGCCACACGGCAGTAGTACGACTCGGTTTCATACATTGTGCTACTGCCATACCGAACTCAATTCATAAATTTATTAAAAATACATTAGAATACTATATTTACTCAGGACTTCACTAAACCGCCTTTTATTTTTAAATATTGTTTTATGCAACAGCTCTTTTATTCGACTGAGTTAAATTCGATACATTCGTGCTAGAGTCGTGGTGAATTCGAGCCCGCTTAGAACGACAGCAGCATGACGTTTGAAACAGGAAAAACAGGCCTAGATTATGACTTCAGCATAGCAATATCCTCGTGACATCCTCGCCACTTTAACGTTGTTTTTTTTTTTTGTTAGATCGTGAGGTCTGTACGTAAAGGCCCCAAATTTCAAACAAAACAAGACATTCCAATTCGACAAAACTGAAACCTATCAACAACTACCATTGATCCGCAGTCCCTACCGCTCTGTCCTTAATCCCCGTTTCCAATATTCCACCAGCAAAAGGTATTGGTCACTCAATACAACTTGGGACATTCTTTTTAACCACAAAGTATCAAAAAGAGGAAAGTTTAATCATCATTCATTTTTCTTTCTTTCCATTGGCCGAGAGCCCACCACGTGACCCGCAAATAACTGCTTACAAATGATTAATTACTTGAAAAATCTTTACACAGGAAGTCGCTATCACCCACGGGTGGTTTTCAGACGAGACCTGACACTAAATTAAAACTATACTAAACAATATAAACGCTAGGTAAGACAATAAAAAGTACAAAGTCTCATTATTGCCATCAAAATTATGCTAAAAGCTGGTCTAATAATGGTCTGCTGATGCGCAACGTCGTGGCTGCAAATAAATGTCTGGCTGCAAATAATATTCTGCGTATGCGTAAACGAAACCACGCTTTTTCTCCTTCTTGCGATCACTCTTGTGTGAAATGGCAGATCGCTTCGCTTCCGAGGATATTCATTAAAAAACAACTTCGGTGATCGAATGATAAAACAATTATTGTACTCCGTTTATATCGCAAAACAGCGGCTTCGGCGAATAATTGATCTGCTCGCCTCTTTTCTTAGTCCCTAGGCCTCATTATTCTAGACTACGAGTAGTCCCCCATTTTTCCTCAGGGATAGTAGAGTGAGCGAAACGCGAGCGCGCGTGAAAATCACCCCACGCGAGAAAAGGCGACACGCCGAGTGTCGCCTTTTCTCACGTGGGGTGATTTTCACGCGCGCTCGCGTTTCGCTCGCTCTACTATCCCTTGAGGAAAAATGGGGGACTACTCGTAGTCTACATTATTCCGGCTGCGCGGCCAAAGCGTTTCGGGTCACGTGGTCCAAGCGAACATGTTTCCCGTCCGTTCGCCTCCGACACGTCACTGAAGTAAATTGACCAATAGAGACTGGGAAAACGCCTTACAGGGACTAGGCAACTCGCCACTGACAAATCACGATATTTTGCTCAACCTCGTCCAATAATTGTTAAGTACTGGACGCGTTTTGGATTTCCTATTGAACTATTTATTATTATTGCTATGAGTATTTCACGCTATTGCGAGCATTTCTTTTTTCGTGACTGTTCAAAATCTAATCTACATTGACAACATATTTTTAAAATTCTAGAGTGCATGTTATTTTAGGCCAAAGATCTAGAACGCATACCTTTACGGATCGTGCTATATTTGTTCCTCCCGATGTAAGATCCTTCAGTAAGCGCCTTATAACCAGTGTCTTCGTCTCTCTATGACCTACTGTTTGCGTTTCTAAAGGTTTTAGAAAAAAAATGTAAGAATATTCGCCTGTGTACGCGCTTGGCCACTGCAGAGATCGCAAGAAAATATGTGTATTTTAACACAGATAGAACAATAAAACAAAATATAAAAAGTGCCCTATTAACTTTAAGTTCGAGGTTTTTAAGGGATGAGCGGACGTTCTGGCTTCATGAGCCTAGAAATAAACAACGAATAATTATAACTCTGACTATTTAAAACCAGTACTCTGAGACCATCGATCGCTCGATTCATTGTGGCCTGACTAACAATGAAATCCCCGTCAAAACTGCCAGGATATGAGTAAAAACAGATTTATTATTTCGTTTCTATCGTTGTTTTGTTTTAGGACTAACCTGCTTCTTGTTCTCAGAAGGTTATAGATTATTTGTGAACGTCCGGAGTAACTACCACAGTGAGCTTGATCGTGGAACGTGCACCACCGACTGTGATCGTGTGACTGTTCACTGAATATTGATTTTTCGATTAACCTTATGTACGATACACGAGAGCATGTCAATCTTCTTCCAGCATATTGACACTTATTCGTCAATATCATGCATTGATAAATATCTGCTGTCGGGGATTTGTGACAGAGGAGCTTAGAGAAGGAATTTTGTGTTTATTGTTCAATGAAAAATCAATATTTTTTTTAATTATTTTTATCGACATCAACAGCAACATTACAAGGCATTTCATAGATATCCTAAATGCCGCAGCAAGAAAGAGCTTTTGTAATAGAGGCTGTCCGTTAGGCCCCCCAAAATGCAAAATACAAATAACTCTCTATTTATTGAATAATACTTTTTAAAAAATAGATCAACCACAAAGCCCTCAAACTGAAAAGAAACAAAATTATATGTACGGCTCGGAGATTCTCCTGGCGTCTATTCAGTTTCGATATCTAGTAGCGTTTAGAATGAGACATATTTGAGTTTCGTCGTTGATGCTTTTCTTGCTGAGTTATGGCCAACTCATTTTATTGCAAGTGTGCCAAATTGGTGAACAAAGGATTTCAATATTTCAAAATGCGTGCATTGGACTCTTGGAGTACTGGAATCATGGTTTCTGAGAAGGAGTAGAGCGATTTTTGCATCTATCCTCGACAAGGTTTTCCTTGGTCATTTATGCACCAGTAAAGCCCCGCAACCCCCTACCCGGGGGATTTGGGGTATTAGCGGGAGACTTCAGCGGTTTTAGAGTGCCACTTTCGTCCCGGTATGAGGGGTTCGATAGTATTTGGGTGCAAGTACCAGCGAGCGAGGACCTTAAGCGGGGCTTAGACGGAGATTCGTATTTGACACCATCTTGAATAGATGTGGTACGGGAACAGGAGCACATAAAACTTGCTTCTAACGGGAAATAACTGGAATTTTTGTTCTGGGTGGGTGTATACGCTGGAAGGTTCATTTAATCATAATCGCCCGGAGAGGTAAAAAGTTTAGAATGCCAGTTCTGTAACTCAAGGAGGATTTATTTCTCAACCTTACAATTCTGGCTGTGTTAGAAATGGACAGCATTGTTGCTTCTACTTCTGTATTTGTAAATGTTCAATTTGAGGCAAAATTCTAAAAATATATAAAATTTGATCAAAATTGTACATTTACGATTTTGAAGTACTCTGTTGCCACGGGGGAGGGGAACAAAAGTGACATTTTTACATAGGAGATTGCTCTTCGTGACAGGGAATTTGTTCCACTAAGATTCGCCTGATCTAATGCCCCACTATTCCCCGAAAGGGGGGTGCGGGGATGTCCACTGACTATATTAGTACATTAAATAGCAACAATTCTCCTTGAAAAGTGCGATGGGTAGAGCCAGGTTTTGATGTTATTAGGTTGGGGGAGCGTCTTGACCATCCCTGGGTCGTCGATGGAGACGATCGGCGCACAAATCACCGGTTTGCTTAATGGCCTCGTTCGTCTGAGCGCGCGGTCATCAACGCGCGAAAATTACCGCCTCCGACTTCGGAGAAACGAAAATTAACAATGAACTCTGATCGCCCCGAGACTGGCTTTTATTCGTTCGCTTGCCGTTTTTCACGATCGCCATTCTCGCTCTGTTGCATGTTACTTTGATCCAGACTATCGTGATCGATTTATAAATGCTCCCCGTTTTAATGTTCACAAAAGCGCTCATACTCCCCGCCCCCCGGGAATAAGGCGAGGTCAATTCTATCAAGGCGAAAGGCGAGAATTCTACACGTGAGAAATGAGGCCAACTGAGGAGAAGGGTGAAGCAAACAAAATAAAAAAATTTGGGTTAGTGGGTCAGCTGCTCGTCGCGTGTGACAATTCCACATGCTTTTATCATCATCATCAATTATCAGACGCCGAACTTTTCATGTACCGAACCTAATGCATAAATTCTTATAACGTACTTTGTAAGCAGTTTGACCGATGATGATCATTTTTCTCCTTCTGAATTTAGTTCGGCTGGAATTAAGATCGGCGTCAGAATCAATTCAGCCGGTCCAAATAATTCGGGTCGGCCCTAATTCGAATAAGGTTCGGCTCATGAAAAGTTCGACGTCTGAAACGGGCCTCAGTTATTTTGTGAGTCAAAACAGTACTGTAAAATTCCGAAAATAAGCCGCGGGGCTTATATTTTTCAAAGGCCCTTTTTGAGGGGCTTATATACGCAGGAGAATTTGCGTTTCAAAATCGATCGGGCTAGCTCAAAGTTGGAAGAAAATTTGCCGCTTTTGCTTTGTTGTACTTTGTATTTGAGGACAATTTTCAAACTACAAGCCCGGGGGCTTATATTCGGACGGGCGATTTAACGGAGGGGTTTTTGCGTTACGGGCCAGTGGGGGGCTTATAATTGGAGGGGCTTATACATGGAGGGGCATATTTTCGGAATTTTACGGTATTTTGGAATGCGATGAAAGAAGGTGTAAAGTTCTTAATGCTGGGCGTTTTTAAAACTGATTTTTTGTTCTCAGACTGCGTCACTTTCAAGCAACCTTCTACTGATATAGAAAGAAATATATATTTTTTTGTTGAGAGCACGGTAGAGAAAAACTGAAGAAGATTAAATCGGATTGCAATTATAGTATTTGAAAACTGTTTAGCCTAACAAATGTTGAAGTTTATCTTTGTTTTATATAACTTCAAATATAATACTATGGAGACAAATTCATTTATCACGAAGCTGTGACTTTTTCACTCACAATTTTGTTTTTCGCTAGCGTCAAGCTCCATATCGAGAAATGGGGAGTAACTAGCAATACTTCTTCTTACGCCGGCACTCCTTTGCGTAGGCAGTGACCTATTTTGAACTGTTATACTGCTGGAAATTTTTTCCCAACAGCGGGCGCTCTTATTGGTTACTTCGACGTCACATGACATCTAACAATGAAAATGTTTCCCTCCAAAATCTCTGAGTGGGCAACATTGCAAAATTTATGATGCCAGAAGGTAACAGTGCACTGTTCCCCGCGAACGTTGACTGACGACCGGCGCTACACTAAGGTTGAACGAATTTCCAGCTACATAACAAATCACTTAAAGACTGGTCCCTCGACAAACAGTTAATTTTGTTTTTCAATGAGATTCTCGGGAAACAAAATTAAGTGTTTCCCTCGGGGCCAGTCATTAAGTGTTTATTATTTACTTATCACCACTCTTGCAATTCTGGAAGTTCGTGGGTAAAAATTCGAAGGGTTTTGTCATCTTTAAATGCTGCCCAACAGTACAATTTCTTTGTGAGATTACACATCTTTCCGATAACTCCGCACTCCGTTATTAAATGATAGAGTTGTGGTTTACCGCTAAATTCAAAGAAGACATGACGGCTACGATCGTAAAGCCTCATCCGAGCTTTGTATGGGTCTTGTTCGTCACTTACGAACCCTCTCATATCTATAATGTCTTCAAACAAACCTTCTTCGAAGGTTTGTATCTTAACGATAAAACGACTCCCATCCCTCGGAGGAGGAGAACAGTAGTTGGGACCACCAGGTTGTAAGCTTGGATGAGTCGTTAATTCAATGATAGTATCCGGCGCTAAAAAGGGTATTTCTACTTCCACAGAGTTCCTTTGTCCAGTAGCTTTGCATGTGTGCTTATGCTTTTTCCAGTGTAAAGTTTGGCATTTCTTGCTGCAGTACTTTGCTGTCATACAGCCTTTGCACGATTTCATGTCAGAATCGTGTCGAAAGCAGAAGGCACAGTGCGCCTTCATGGTGTCCGTCTTGACAGGTCTCCGAGCGTGATCATTTTCAAAACAACGGTTGGAGCTGAATTCTGCCATTACCATGCCGGGAAAAGATACATTGTAATTTAACCATGGTTTTTGTATACTTTCTTGTTTTATGCGATTAAAATGAGTTTGTAACTCCACTGGAAAAGAATCACGTTCGGCGAAACGAAGTCCTTCACGATAAGCTGGCCCACAATTGTCATGGATAAGGTTGTTTACCACTACACAAGGTGGCTTTCCAGGAGACTGGGGTCCCACCATTATACCACCCATTTTGTTGTTACAAATCTCATTGTCTCTATAGACACCGCCAGAGTTGTTGTGAACACTAACTCCCCACCAAATGTTTTCAAACACATTGTTGTTTTCAAAGAGAATGTTGTTGATATTAAAGGTCGAGCGAACACCAAATGTGCCATTGTGATAAACTTTGTTCCCACGCATAATAACGACGGGAAATTCATTTGAAAGCCAAGGAACGCCACCAACCACAACGCCTTCGTATTTATTGTCATAAATCTCACAATCTGTTATTATTGCTCCTTCTGCTTGAGAACCAGGGCCACCCACTGGACCCTCGTCAAGCCAAACTCCCCTGACATTGCCATATATCCGGCATTCATGAGCTAATAAACGCTTTTTATTAAACACCCTTATTCCGTAGACGTACCCGTTTTCCTTGTTTCCGTTTCCACTGATCTCACATTTAATCAGTGTAACTGATGAGTTAGGTCCTTGTGCGCCTATTCCGCTTCCTCTACTGTCCTTAACTGTACATTC
The DNA here is from genome assembly GCA_942486035.1 of Porites lobata. Classification (NCBI taxonomy): domain Eukaryota; kingdom Metazoa; phylum Cnidaria; class Anthozoa; order Scleractinia; family Poritidae; genus Porites; species Porites lobata. Next base: position 1,771,364 of record CALNXK010000049.1, on the reverse strand, counting down.
AACTAACTTTGCTGTTCCATTAATTGCCAACGCCGGTTTCATTGGTGTACAGTTCCGAAAACTGCATTTGTGAAATTCCACATTTGCATCTGGAGTTACAGTTATCTCCTCCTTTCCTATAAAGGCAATGTTCTGGCAAAAGCACCCAAGGTAGAAAAAAGGCTGATCACAGGTGATGACAACATCTGGGCTTTTTTCAAGGGCAGCTAAGGCAGTATTCGTAATGATTTGGAAGTCGGTTAAATCATACTGCCCATTCTTAAGAAGAACTGTCCTCTGCCATCGGTATTCATGGTTAAGTTTAAGACAATGTTGAAGAGATTCGGAGGAGTCAACAACTACCCATTTCCCATCCAGGTCCTTAAACACGTTTACAAATGCCTCGAAACGACGACAACTCTTTCCATCGCGGTAGTAGGCATTGGCTGCAGAACACAAGGCGGGAAAACGCAATCCAAGTCCATTGAGAGCTAAGGCTTTCCTCGTGTATCCTTTCCAGCAAGTGGGCAAAATCTTAATGTACTCCTCGGAATCTTGTAGACACTGTTGAAAATTTCGCAGTTTGAGATATGCAGTTGCTCGATTATTAAGCAAACGGGGATCCGGTTGCTTCCCTTCATCGTATGCTTCAAGGGCTTCTGAGTAAACTTCAACGGCTTCTTCATAAAATCCTTCTTTGTAAAGAGCATTTCCTCGTAAACGAAGTGGTTCATTCTCAAAATGGCTGTGTTCGGTAGCATGTCCTGAAAGCGTCGAACACTCCACTGGACGTCGAGATGAATACAACACCGTTTTCTGAATCACTTTAGGGAGAGGTAAAACGTGAGGAAATAGTTTAGTTACATCCTCCTTTGAAATGCGCCCGTCGGTACCTGGACAAGAATCAAAAATACGAAATGCTAATCGTTCGGCTTCCTTGGCCTCTGCTTGATGTCCATGCACACTAAGTTGGATTGCATTTTCGTAAACAACACGAGACGTCTCACTAGTTAATGCCACTTCTTTGATTTCTCTACCAATGTTTTCCTCATACAGCAACGTTTTGAGGTGTTGCTGTAACTCAGAGGAATGTGTTGTTAGTCTGGACCACAAATAGAACAGAGATTGGTTTGTTAAGAAAGCAGACGGTTGCTCTTGGTCACTTGATGAGACATAAACAAGGACCTCGTCTGGTGATGGGCAATTTCGAAAAGCCTGATAAAGAAGTTTCACGGCTGAACGCATCGAGGTGGCCGTTTCTTGAAAGGTCATTTTGTTCCGAATTACTTCCTGAACCAGTCGGTGCAATGCAAGAGTTCTGTTGCTTTTCCTCTGGAAGAGTGAAAACTTGGTCAAAACCTCTACAATTTGGTTTTTCATCAATAGAATGTTAGAGGTTTTATCAGTAGAAAGCAGTTCACAGTTGATAAGTTCTTCCTGAATTTCATTTGGTGCAAAAAACGCTGAGGCCTCTAAAAATTTAGATGCTAATTCGCCTTGCGGTGATTTTTTAACATACTCAAAGTTTAAAAGCCACGTAGTGTGCACTGCAAGTCGGTTCTGTGACTCATATTCCCATAATGGTTTTGCACGTGGATGCTCACTTAATAACTGCACTCGCTGAATTTTGTATGATTCAAGATAGTCCGCGATTGAGCACTGGAGGGTTTTGATGTGTGCACCAGCTTGTTCTAATGCAAGAGGAAGACAACCGAGCTCCCTCACCAGCTCATCTAACTCCACCTCTTTTCCTGTACTGGTGGCACCACATCGGACACGAAGAAACCTCTTGGCTTCTTCTTCTGAAAAGGAGAAGATCTCAACACAGCAAGATGGCTCAAGATCCACCGAACTACACACTTCCTTTGATTCACGTCTTGTGGTAAGCAGGATGTGGCCATGTGCTCGTCTTTTCCACCGACCAGATAGAATCATGTGCATTTGTTCAGAGAATTTTAGTTGGTCGACATCATCAAGAACCATCAACCACGGTTTTTCCTGCTTGGAGATCCACATAAGAAGTTTGGACAGGGTGAAATCAAATGAATTTGCCTGAATACCTAAACGCAGAGCTAGTTCACTTACAGAGCTTTCAAACTTTCTGTCTTCCTCCATGGAGAACCAAAACACACCTCCTTCGTATTCTTGTTTACGTTTCCAAGCAAAGTAGGTTGCTAGAGTGCTCTTTCCACATCCCCCGAGACCACAAATGGCTGCCATTTTTAATTCTTTGCGCTTGTTCAGTGGAAGGCACTTTTCAATATTTTTAATTTCGTTTTCTCTTTCCGTAAACCACTTGGTTTGCTCTGGGGCATCAAATACAATATCAATGAAATCTTCTGAATGTGGTGGTAAGCTTTTTACGGCTGTTTTTAAGAAATCCAATTCTTGCTGCATAGAATTGGTTTCCACTTCTAAACGTTTGCAGAGGTTTTGCACTTTTTGTGTACTTTCCCGGCACATCTCCAGTTCCTTATCCTTGGCACTCATTTTCTCTGTCAACATTTCTTTATGTTGCTTAAGTTCTTTGCAAGTTACTTCTAACTCAGATTGCTTTTCTTGAAGAGTGGCAATGGCCGTATCTAACTCAGATTTAAGAAAGCCAAGAGTAGCGTATATGCGCCTGTCTTCGTCCTTCAAATTATCAAACGAGTCAGATAGTTGTTGAACTTCCTGCCTTACGAGTTGAAGAAGAGTGTCGTCAAGGGGCTTTCCGAGACATATGTCTTGCCCTGTAGAAAAACATTGCAGGTGATTTAAAAACTGAAAACAGTTACTTAAAAATGTAACAAGAGCAATCTTGGACGCAAAATATGAAACGCGAAAACCAAAGTCGCGATTCTAAGGGCCTGACGACCTCTGTAAACAAGCTTTGTAGTATAGAGCATAGAAAGAGGTTTACTCAGTAAACTTAAACTTTAGATTAAAAGTTATTGGTTAGTTTCCCTTTTTCCTCGTGGAAAAGCCTGGATCCATACAACCTGTAAAGAAAGGGACCGCTTAAGGTATTTCAACTCTTTAGAAATTTCAGTGTTCGGAAACGTTGTTTTTGCGCATGAAGAGAACGAGGCCAAAAGCTGCAGTTTTAATTTACCAACAGAGAATCGTTTTGGTCAATATAATTACAAAAGAAAAATCAGTACGAGATAACACTGCCGTTAAACAGGAGGACATGTCATAGAAGAAAGGAGGCACTAATACTGCAGAAATATATACCAAGTCAACCAGTCGTGGAATGTGCGAGTTAACGAGTGCAATGCATAGTTTACCAAGAATTAACACCGACAATCAGGTTTGGAATCCTAACTCTTCCGCCAATTTTGATTTTACCTATGGTAGTTAAGTTTTATTGGCTATAACTTCGAAACAGAGGATGGAGCTAATGGGAAATTTGGCACAAATATATAACTCGTCGTTCTTAACATTTTAAAGAATAAATATTGTGCTGTTAAGTCACGTGACTATTTTACTAAAAATGTTCAATAATTGACAAATTGGTGACGGCTTTAAGAACAGAAATCAAGCAATAAAATTTTTCTCAGTCGTATTAAATATTTCTAACACTTCACATTTGGAATGACTGTCCATTGCACTTCAATGAAACAAAAATTATGGGGGAGACATTATTTTAAAAGTCCAAATTTAATCTTGAATAATTTAAAACTTTAATTTTAAACTTCGAGTATATTCATGCCAAACTTAGAAAGTAAATTATATTTCTCTCTATCAGGAATGCCAATTTATTTGTCCAGACAAAGTACAGTAAATGTGCCACTAATTCGCCAGTTTCCTTCATTTTAAATTTTTGGTCACGCGGCGTCAAATGACAAGTTACGTGACTATAATTAAATGTTAAGGCACAAGAGGACCTCAAGATTTACTTTGGGGGAAAGTTCATCTTGTTCTAGGAATTCCAAGCGAGAGATATTGTCAATTAATCATTCTCCGAACACATCTTTGACCCAGGCCGATAAACCTCTTGAGTGTTCCATCCTCGCTTAGTACGTTTGTCTACGAAGATAGGAGTGAGAGCGAGTAATGTCTAAATGTCCTTTATTTATACCTACTAAATGAGTTGTAGCGTCCAACCTCGTCCCCAGGGCGCTTTTCCCTGGCTTTGGCCAGGGAAAAGCGTCTTGATTTACGAGGTTGTTGTAGCGTCGTATTTAGCAACTATATTTTATTATATAGCCGATTCAATGAAGGTTGCTTTGGACATTGGGAATTGCGCATTGACATCCCATGCAATTGTTTGGTGATCACTCAGGCAAATTATTGCAGTTCGTTCCGTATATACATAAATGCCTAATACCAAATTATCACTGGCGAATTGCGAAAGCCTCAACAGTTATTGAATTAGGCATATATAGAACGTGACGCTATAAATGAACAACAAGTTAATATACTTGGGGTTGTAGAAGAAAATACAAGGGGAATAACCCTCCGTCATTTTAAAACAGCTGTTCAATACTGCTCCGCTCTTCCCTTCTAGCAATGACAGCTGATTAGAGGTTTTTTTTTTCCTTTAAAAGAATAGTTGATTCAGACGTAAGTAAAAATAAATGGCGAAGAGTATGTAACTGTGAAAGTAACTATGACTTTCAAGTCAGTACCATCATGAATTTTATTGCTAACCGGTCCCCCCTCTCTCCCCAGCTGTAAGACTTTTGTCGAATTGTTTAGGGTAATACTGAAGCAGAACCTTCCCTCCTCAGAGAAGATCGTTTTCACATGCCGTCACGGGGGCCATACTAGTGTACAAATCAATGGATTGGTGAACTATGGATTAAGACAACATGGATTAATAATACATGGTTTACATGATTTGCCTTTTATATTATAGTAACTGAGTGCAACCGAGTTAAGTGAGAATGGTGTCATTTTTTTAAACATATACAAGCCTTATGGCCTTAGAACTGTTTCTCACGACGCATAGGTAGGATGTCAAAGGTTTGTTGGATTTTGCCTATTACTATCATTTTATAAAATAACTAAGATAGTACGTGCGTTCTGATTGGTTAAAAACCTATAGTTTATGGTGCCGGTAAACTCATAGAAAACTTAAAGTTATTTTATAAAAGCAATAAACCACACTGTGCCTTCGGCTCTTGATTTACAAGCTTTTCGAGTGTTCTCCCAACATCCCAAGTGGGTTATCACGCGGTAAAAACTCATGGAAAGTGTGGTCTATTGCTTAAATAGATTATTATCAACACATTACTACAGTGAAGTCGCTTGCCAATATAAATCACTTTACCTTGTTTTCTCCACAGTTTCAGTGAATCCAAAGCTTTTGCTTCATCGACGAGAGGTAAACTTAGTCTTTTAATCAAGGCCTCCATAAGATCAAAGCATGTGTCATAATGTCCCTGCGTCCAAGCCGTGAAATCACAATGGGCCCATTCATTACGAACTTTTGACCTAACATCCTCAGCGAACGGTTTGACAGACGTGAATGGCGGAGCTTGATTAAGAACTGCTAGGGCTGCTGAAGAGTCAAAAGAACTGTCAAACGCATTGAACTTCGCCATGAAAGGTTTCATAAATAGCTTGGCCAAAGACACCTCATCCCTTACACAGCAGTCGTAGTGGCTACGGTGCGGGTTTGTGTGGTTATTATTAATACTTTCATAGTTCAAGTTCACCGTGGACGGTGGAATATTCCTCATGAAAGATGGGTACGTTTGTTTGTCCAGGCCAAAGCTTCGGACCAAATGCTGGTAGAATGGAGTCAATTCGGCTTCAATCTTGTCTCTGAGGCATGGAGTAAGGACATGGTGAAGAGCAATACCCACCACTAGCCAACGGCGCTGCTCCTGAGAGCTTCCTGATGAGGGCAACGCCATTCAGGAAAGCTGTTGCTCCTCTCGACCGCTTCAGATGGTTAATTGTCTACAAAATGGACACAGTATAAATTTTGGACCCCACAATAAAGAGAAATTCGAACTGATTTAAAATAAAACTTGGCCCCATGCCACAATGCTTTGATTATATTTAAATTTAACCAATCTTAAAGGCAATTACTCTGAAAATAGGGCACAATAAGCGACGGGAACAAAATATTTTCAGTTATAACTAATCACTGGATTTTAACCAAAATCGATTAGAATTGATGAGTCGGAAGTAGTTTCTCTTCTTTCGACAAAAAGTTCCATTGAATCCATCTTCCATAAATTGATTGAACTTTGTCTTTTAATTCGTTTCGCTAGGCTGACCGGTTTTAGGCCGCCGCCAGAAATATGTTACAACTTCGTTCAACGTTATGACAGTCCGAACAAAGTTATGGCTCGAAAACGTCCTATTCCTGAAACTTTATTTGCGGGAACAGTTAGAAATACATTAGCTTAAAAAAGCTCTCTCTCTCTCTCTCTCCCTTATGACATAAAAGCCTATATCATAAACTTACCAATACTTTGGATCTTGTACTTGATTCCTTACATTATTTTATTGGAATTAAAGCTACCAAGCTATGACTCCGTCACCCGCTATACCCGGTATAGTTGCTTTCTCGTTGTGAGAGGACGTAAAGGACAAAACGTTTCCCTTTTTATAAGAGATATTTCGGAAAGTTTACAATCTTCCAATAGACTTGTTTAGACATTGTCTTGTTTTCGTGTTAGCCAAGACTGCCTAAACTAACCCATTGCAATTTGCATTTGATACTCAATATTACACAAGAATGGAGAGTTATGTTACAAACAGTCATAATGGTCGAAGGGTAGATTCTTAGTGGTGTTGTGTTGGAGATTCGCAACGTTTTCGGTCCTAGAAAATTATGGGAAATGTGTTTTGCAAAATAGCCGCTCAAGCATGCATGCAATGCATGTCAACGATCACAATTTGACGATGGTTATTCAGTATACGTATCATGAGACGTACATGAAACCCTGTATGTAAACTCACCAACATACAAGAAAAATATCGTTGTAGATGTTGGTGCCCTTGCTTCCAAGAAAACAAGTAATTTAAGAGACAGATTTAAAGCGCCTCAACTTTGCCTTTATTATAAGTAGATGATCAGTCAGCTATGAACGAGGAACATTCTTTTCATTAATAATCAAAAAACGAAGTAAATAATCGAGTGAGTTAGCAAAACGTTATCCTGAAAAAAATTATACATCATTCAAGTTGTGGAAAAACTAAACCTATCGAAAGTAATGAACATAACTTTCGAACTTTAGTTTTTCACCACTTCCGTGATTCGATACATATTACCATAAAATAGTACACTTCTAACTAAATACTACTTAAGTCATCAAGGTGTAGACTTACCCCAAGACTTACCAGTTATTTTATTTCCCTTCGTGATCTACGAAAAGAATCGAAGCTATCAGAATTGGCGATGCCTTCAGCTAGAACGCAAAACCGAAAGTGGTTCTTGTCTAAGATCCGGGATACTGCATATTGAAATAGCTTCACTGGAGCAAGTCATCTCTGACCTTGCTAATTGGCGCGGCGGCAGGGGTCGCATATTTTTTAAGCATATCAAGCTGCAAAGTCACATCAAAGTTAAAAACAACGGTGCTGTGAGTGTCGTTTATGTTGGAAGCTCCCTGACCGTGCACAATCCTTTGTTTTTTGTTCACTAATTGTGAATGAATAAATTAATTCTATGTTTCTATCGGTCTGCTCAGTAAGTTGAAACTGATAGGCTTGCCGTATTGAACGTTGTGCACGGTCAGGTGCAAAAAAGCTAACAAAAACTTATAACGAAGAAGTCTAACGGGTTTCATAACCATTCCTTTACAATAACTTTGATCGACATGTTTGTGACAGGTTTGTTGCCTGGATGTAAAAGCAAGCTTTCCTGGTCCTTGGGCCTCTTTTTTAAGCGCGACACATGCATTCTGATTCATCCGAAAAAGTTTATGATTAGCCTCGGATACGTCACCTAAATGCATTGACAATAAACTGAGGCTTATGTCACAGCGGCCATGCTTGTGGACGAGTATAAACTGCATCTCCCTTCGCTGGGAACTTACCTTGCGAGCACTGGTTTCGTCACGAACGCTGAGCTACGAAGGGACAGAAACCAATGCGAACGTTATGACTGCTTCTTTGGTCGAACCACCATCAAGAACGTTAACGAAAAAAGTAATTAAATTTGGACACGTAAAACCTCTGTAAAACAAGTTTAGGCTCTCTCGCATGTGCTTACGCTTCTATGGGACGACGAGGTTGGGGAGTACCAATCAAAATGGGGTCTGCAGCTCTGGAATGTTCTTCTTATGAAGCACTGTTTACGATAGAGTCATGAAGGGATGATTTACTCTTTTTTGATGCCTAGCAAGTGCAGCAGGTGCCTAACAAGCGCCTCGTCTCTTTATTAATATTAATAAGTGCCTTCCGTGTGACTGCATACTAATGAAGTGCCTAGTCAACGTCCAGCTAGCTATGTAAAATTCCTCCATTCCTCCATATGTTAAGTAATACGTGATTAGCCGTTTATATATTTAATTGTACTTTTTATTAGAAACAAAAACTTTGCCTAGGACAACCAGTTCTCTTCTTACTCTGATTGGTTGATGTTAAATCCATTAAAACTAAAAGCGTGCAGACTTCGAAAGCATCATCTTTACAGGTTACACAAACTGAACATTTTTAAAAATTAACTTATCATCACTAAAATCAGTTATAACAAAACAAAGACACAGAGGTTAACTGAAAACTCTTCCGATCTTGATTGGCCATTAACAAATCCGTTCTCTCTGGTCCCAGCGTTTGGTGAGCATCTGACTTATTCGCTTTCTCGCGCACTACGGGTGTTCTCAGTGAATAATCCGTCCATGTTGACATATTTTTCGTAGCCTGTGCCAGGCTCTCAGATAGTATAGTGGGAACGTATTAAAACGAGCAAAGCGAAAATAAGACGCGCACGACTTGGGAAAGGGGCGGTAGCGGCGGGAAAATGGGAGAGAGAGGTTAGGCCGCCCTGTCTCTCCCCAGCCCCCGCGCGTTTTTCGCATTTCTTATTACTGAACGACTTTCCACCACCATCTCGTAGCCTGCAACAGGCTATATTTTTCGAGAAGGGATCTCCCTATAGCGTAAGCCAACAGTTCACTAGCTTTGTCTTTCGGTTTTTCTTGTTCTTTGTAGTTGTTCTTTTAGCTTTTGCTTCAAACGACGCTTAATTTCGTTGTGATATGGACAGTTCGTAAATTACTTCTTGTCTCGGTGCCGGATTCCAAGTGGTAGTACCATGATTTTTTCCTCAATTATCTGCTCTACTTTCGTAAACGAGGACTTTAACTTCAGGTTGCAGTTTCGCCTCTTGTGAATATTGTCTTCGCTGTAAGTAGTCTGAGTGTGTATGATTTATAAACATCCGCGAGATGGTTAGCTAATCCGGACAAGGTACTTAGCAGCGCAACCTGGAATAGAGAAATTTCTACAAACTCTCTTGAAAACCATGATAACAGTTCGTTGGCTGAACACAAATGACAAACATTTCGCAAATATTAATAGCCAGTTTATATAGAAGGTCAGACGGACCAAAAACAGGTAAAAAAACCCCCCTAAATCAGGCCTAAATAGCCAAAACCAGGCCAATAATGACGAAAAGGACTTACTGGCCATATTCTGCTGACCGTTTTCTCCATTCTATCTCGAGGAAATGACTAACAACTGAAGTCTTGTTTCACGTTCAGTTATTAGAGTAAAGGAACTGTGCCGACTTTTGCATACAAATTCGCTCTATAGTTAGACCCATGGGACAGCCTTTGACCCCGTCTACACGTATCCCGATATTTTTAAATCCGCAACTTTTTCCTTCCGGATTAAAAAATTTCCACACGTATTCCTATTCAAATCGAATTTGTTTGTACCCACGTATCCAACACGTATCCGGATTCATTCTAGTATCCAGGACTCCTCTGAGAATATTGGCACCAGAGCAGGCGTAGAGATTACCTTCTTGAATACAGTATTCACGGTAAAGAACTGGGATCGACCGTTTTACGTCACCGGATAAAAAAAAAATATCTGGGTTTAGCGTCCACGCTATTCCGGATTCATAGCGTATTCAAAAATGTCCACTCGGGAGAGCGGATTCAAAAACTTGCGAATTTGTATAAATGCCGAGTTCACCGGATACGCTGTGACGGAAGCCTCGTCCGGAAAAAAAAAGAAGCCATCGGAGCGTACACTTGAGCGTCATTGTATCACGCGTATGTGATGATTTTTTTAAGTCAAGCACGTGTGTGTGCCGCAATGTTGTTAATTGGTAAGTGTTGGTTGAAATAGGTGAAAAAGGAGACGTGGACGAATGTTTCCTCATAATTCTTACGGCAAGCTGGCTAACCGAATACCGAACGCGCACCATTACTAAGAAATGTTATGGACCGAGAGCAACCTCTCCATTTCGAGTGGCAAGCGAACGTGTGAGTCAGCTGCGAAGCTGAGGAATTGACCAGCTCTCACTTCCCACCCCCGGCTCCTGCCTTGCTCCCGCGTCTCCTTTCACGCGCCACTCGCGCGTTGCTTCTCTTGGAAGAGTTGCTCGCAGGCTGTTGCGGTTTTCATTGTTGTGAGAGATGGTTGCATCGACATCATAATGTCTCACTCAATTTCAAGCGTACCCATACCCCTAAAAGTTTTTATCAAGTGCTGACATCTCCTTTGGCTCTCAACACCTGAGCAAGAGCGGACAAAATTGCTCAAACTCTCGTCTGTAGCCAATTCTGTCAATTCCCATTTAGCTCCAGTTATCGGAAGAAATCGCTCTGTTTCTAGGTAAAAAAAATTCTTTCAAACTGAAAAGTATCCCTGTGTTGTTTTGAAGTGTTGAAAATGCTTCGCCATAATTTCTTATAATGTTAAACATTGTCACACAGTCCTGTCCACTTTCATGAGATCTCAATACCTCCTACAACAAAAAAAAATTCTCTAAGACTACCTGAGGTTACTGGTGGTGAGTAACAAAACAAACGGTGAAAAAAGAGTTCTCTAATTTTTCTACATGTCTTAATTTCAAAAAGAGCAAACCAGTCTCATGTACTGATTAAAGATGTGTAAGGCATGGTCAAGGAGTCAATTACGTTGAGAATGAAATTGGCTAAACGTTTTTGCTTTTTATTAAGTGAATTATCTCCATCTTGTGCAGCGAGTTGTATGGTCACGATTGACTTCAAATTTGCAGATATATAACAAGAGAGCTCTGAGGCTTATTTGCTGAAGTCAGGGAAAAATCTGTTGTCGGATTTCCAAGTCATTTAATATATTTTTTTTGCAAAAATGCGGTTTTCAATACATGCCGATATCTCAAACGCTTTTATACCTACAAGAAAATCATAAATATTTCGTTAAAGTTCCTTTATTCTTTATTAAGGATGCTAAAAATCATAGACATCGGTTAATTAATCGTTCCTGCTGAAAAACGCGAATCAAACACACATAGCAACAGGCATATAAATAGGTTCAGGCCACCTTAACAATATATTGTTTACGAAGTTAGTATCATTCATTGATTAAAAGTGTGATAATAGATTTTGTGTCTAAAGGTATAAAGCAACTGATCTTACGGTAATTTATATCCCATCGAAATGAACGGATGGCTTTAAAGATACTTCGTGCAACCTTTCCAGCCTGTTTCTTCTTTTCTTCTGTGTTTTGGTGATCGTCGGTCAAGTTTGTGTTGGGATCTACCAAGCTTGCACTTCGGGGAATTCGTGAGTAAAAATTCGAAGCGTCGTGGCATCCTTGAATGCCGCCCAACAGTACAATTTTTTCGTGAGAGACATACTCCTCCCCATCATCCCGCATTGCATTATTAAATGAAACAGTTGTGGTTTACCGCTGAATTTAAGGCTGACATGGCGGCTTCGATCATAAAGTAACATGATAGCTTTTTCTGGGTCTTGCGCATCACTGAGAAACCCTCTCATATCTATTACGCCTGAAAACTCATTTGCTTCAAAGGTTTGTATTTTCACAATAAAGCGACTTCCATCTCTTGGGGGAGGAGGAAAATAATCTGGACCACTTGGTTTCAAACTAGGGTGGGTTTTCCTGAAACTGATACCAGGAATAGACTCTCGAAAAGTCACCTCGATAGTGTTCCTTTGTCCAGTAGCTGTGCACGTGTACTGGTGCTTTTGCCAGTGCAGCTTTTGACATTTTTTGCCACAATACGCTGCCGTCATACATCTTTTGCAGAATTTCAAGGTAGAGTGACGTTGAAAGCAAAAGACGCAGTGCATCTTAATGGAAGCCTTTAACCGTTTATCCCCATAGTCATTTTGGACACAACGATTGGAACTTGGACTAAACTCTGCCAATACCTTATTTGGAAAAGAAACCTTCCGCGATAAAAAAATTCCTTCAGCGTCTGGTGGTATTTCCATAAAAAACCTTTGTAGTTCCTTTGGGTATGAATCACCTTCGGACGGCCGAAGACCTTCGTAAAATGCTGGCCCGCAATTGTCGTGGATAAAGTTGTTTATCACGACACAGGGTGGTTTTCCTGGACTTTGGTAGCCGACCCTAATACCACCCATCCTGTTGTTACATATCTCATTGTCTTTATAAACACCGCCGGAGTTGTTGTGCACATAAACACCCCACCAAAGGTTTTCGAAAACGGTATTGGCTTCAAAAAGAATGCTATTAATGTTAAAGGTCGCGCGGACACCAAATGTACCATTGTGATAAATCTTGTTTCCACGCATAATGACGTTGGTAAATTCATGTGGAAACCATGGACAGCCACCTACAACAATGCCTTCGTATTTATTGTCAAAAATCTCGCAGTCTGTGATTACAGCGCCCTTTGCGGGAATGCCCATTATACCTTCATCGATCCAAATTCCTCTAACATTGCCGTAGATGCGACATTCATGAACGAAGAGACGCCCCTCCTTAAACACTCTTATTCCATAGGCAAACGCTTTGTCTTTTCTTCCGTTTCCACTGATCTCACATTTTACCAATGTAGCTGACGAGTTAGGTCCTTGCACGAATATTCCCGTTCCTCTACTGTCTCTGACATTGCATTCCAAGAAAGTTGCAGAGCCATTAAAAACCGATAACACCATTGCTTGTGATGTGAGGTTTCGAAAACTACACTTGCGGAATTCCACACTTGCATCTGCGTTAACCGTAACGGTTGTCTTTACAGAAAAGACGATGTTTTGGAAACAGCACTTTCCGCACAAAACAGGTTCTTTGCAGATTAAAGTAACATCTGCATTATTCTCAAGAGCAGCTATTGTGGTGTCCCTAATGGCACTGATGTCCCTTAAATTGTACTGTCCAGGTCGCAAAAGGATAATTCTCCCCTGCAGACATTTGTTCTGGTTCGTTATTAAGGAGCGTTGCAGACTAAGAGAAGAGTCAACAACCTCCCACTTACCATCCAAGTCTTTAAACGTGTCTGCAAATGCCTTGTAATGACGGCAACAGGGGGCGTTGTGGTAGAACGCAATGGCTGCAGAACATAAAGAGGAAGAAAGCAGTCCAAGCCCATTGAGCGCCAAAGCTTTTCTTGTGTATCCTTTCCAGCAGGAGGGCAGAATCTTGATATACTCCTCAGAATCTTGAAGACATCTTTGAAAGTTTCCTAGTTTAAGATAAGCAGTTGCCCGATTATTTAGAAGGCGCGGATCTGGCCGCTTTCCTCTCCCAGTTGCTTCCAGAGCTTCTGTGTATGCTTCGGCGGCTTCTTTGAAACAGCCTGTTTTAAATAGCGCGTTCCCTTGCAAACGAAGTTCATCTATAGATTCGTTTTGTTCACTACCCTCTCCTGCCAGCTTTACGCCCTCAATCGGTGGTCCAGATGAATACAAAACAGTTTTTTGAATCACTTGAGGAAGAGGAACAGTAAGTGGAAATAGTTCCGTCAAGTCATTGCCAGAAATTGGCCTCTTAGCACTAGGACAAGAATCAAAAACACTAAAGGCAAATTGTTCGCTTTCCTTGGCCTCCGCCTGATGTCCATGAGCACTTAAATGAACGGCATTTTCATAAATGACACGAGACGTCTCATGCGTGAAAACGGCTGCTTTGACTTCTCTTTCGATGTCCTGCTGATAAAGCAATGTTTTAACATGGTGCTGCAGCTCAGAAGCATGCGCTGTTAGAATGGACCACAAAAAGAATCGAGATTTGTTTGTTAAGAACGCAGACGGTTGTTCTTGTTCACTTGACGTGATATAAAAAAGCACCTCGTCCGGTGAAGGGCAATCTTTAAAGGAATGATAAAGAAGTTTTACCGCTGTGAGCATCGATGTGACAGTTTCTTGAATACTCATTTTGTTTCGCATGACCTCCTGCACCAGACGGTGTAATCCAAGGGACTTGCAGCTCCTTCTTTGAAAAAGTGAAAACTTGGTCAAAATGTCTACGACCTGATTTTTCATTAAAGGAATGTTACAAATTTTATCAGTTGAGAGCACCTCAAAGTTAATTAAATCTTCCTGAATTTCATTGGGGGCAAAAAATGCTGAGGCTTGTAAAAATCTGGATGCCAATTCTCCCTGCGGTGATTTTTTAACGTACTCAAAGTTTAAAAGCCACGTGGTGTGCACTGCCAAGCGGTTTTTAGACTCATACTCCCAGGAAGGTTTTTCACGCGGGTGCTCACTTAACAGTTGTAGTCGCTGAATTTTGTACGCTTCAAGATAATCCGCGATTGAGCACTGAAGGGCTTTGATGTGTGCACCAGCTTGTTCTAACGCAAGAGGAAGACAGCCAAGCTCACGCACCAGCTCATCTAACTCCACCTCCTTTCCTGTAGTGGCGGCGCCACAGCGGGCGAGAAGAAAACTCTTGGCTTCCTCATCTGAGAAGGAGAAAACCTGAACACAGCAAGATGGATCAAGATCCACCGAACTATACACTTCCTTTGATTCACGTCTTGTTGTAAGTAGGATGTGGCCGCGTGCTTGCCTTTTCCATCGACCAGACAGGATGATGTGCATTTGTTCAGAGAGGTTTAGTTGGTCGACATCATCAAGAACCATTAACCATGGTTTCTCTTGCTTGGAGATCCTCGTCAGAAGTTTGGACAACGTGAAATCAAATGAACTTGCTTCAATGCCTAAACGCAAAGCCAGGTCATTCACAGAATTTTCAAACTTTCTGTCGTCCTCCATGGAGATCCAAAATACACCTCCTTCGTATTCTTCCTTACGCTTCCAAGCAAAGTGACTGGCTAAAGTACTCTTTCCACATCCTCCGAGACCACATATGGCTGCCATCTTTAATTCTTTGCGTTCGTTCAATGGAAGGCACTTTTCAAGGATATTACTTTCTTTTTTTCTTCCCGTAAACCACTTTGTTTGTTCTGGAGCATCAAAGACAGTAGCATTCAACTCTCCTGAGTGTGATAAGCTTTTCACAGTTGTTGTTAACAAATCTAAATCTTGCTGCATAAACGCGCTTTTAGCCTCCAAACGATTACAAAGATTTTGCAGTTTTTGCGATGTTTTCCAGCACATCTCCACACCTTCTATAATCATTTCCTGCTTTTGTTTTAGATCTTTGCAAGTGATTTCTGTATCAAATTGCTGATCTTGAAGGGACACAACGGCTCTGTCAAACTCACACTTAAGTAGATTAAGGGTTACGCTTATAAGGTTATCTTGCTCTTTATGATTATTCAAGGACTCAGAAAGTTGGTGAACTTCCTTGTGTATGAGTTGAAGAAGTGTGTCATCAAGTGGCTTGCCAAGACAAATGTCCTGTCCTGTGAGAAAAGATTGCAGGCAAGTCATTACGTGATACTTCAAATAAGGCACGCTAAAACCTCTCAGAGCTAGTCATGCAGCTAGCAGCTGGTTACCTGCCTGTTTTTGCTTTATTTTATTTTATATTTACTTGAGAGCTAAAACAATTTTAACACTTTTCAGACCAGCGTGGTGGTTGGGGGGGGGGGGGGGGAGGGGAAGGGGGGGTCTTGGGAAACGGCCTTCACCAAAATTTTTTTATTATTTCTAGATTGGCTAATAACATTACTACTTTACCCAAATCTACCATTAGCTTTCAAATCTGGTAACGTGATATTGGCTTTTAGGTATTAACTAGAGAAAAACGGGAATTATAACATAGTGCGAGTCCTATTGAGTCTATATAAAACCCACGGCCGTGCGTATATAAGATGACGTGTTCAGTTGTGTCTACGAAACTCGGATTTCCGTCTCTTAATTCCATTTCAACAAAGTTTCCAATAGTCGACGGCAAGAACTTTTGAAGAAGTTTCAAGCGTTGTTTGGATTTGAGCTTCTATCCACTCAAACCAAGAGGAGGTTAAATGTTTCGCAAATAACCAGAGCTCGAGTTTTAAACGTTCTGGCTCAGAGACTGCCATTCAGCTCGAACACTTATATGAACTTGTTTAATGTTTGTTTATGTTATTGAAAACAAATAGTTACACAGTGATGGCGAAAAATTATGCACTTTTGTTATAACCGAACAATCCTAGGCGGAAAATTTCTCTTAAAATAACAAAACAAATTATTACAAAACAGCTTTCACTCGTAAAGAGTCAGATCTCTGTATTCACGCTGTGCTTAATGAGAAAGATTTAGTGTGTTCGCGGTGCATCAAGGAGGAAAGGAAGGAAGAACACGAAGTACTTTTCAGCCTCCTTCCCAAGCGCCTTTGCGAGCACCAATTTTCCTTTCACCATTTCTTTGCGAGAATAAATAAGTGGTGACTGGGTTACTTCATTCATGAATTACTCCAGGCTTTTAGTCATACAATATGGCCAAAAAACCTTACTGCATGGCTTTGCATTATTGTTTTAATGCAGCATTAATAAATTATTTTTCGGTTTATTACATAACCCCTGATTCTGGCTACTATTCATTTATTATTTTTGTTCACATAACCACTGATATGTCGATGGCAGGGGCGAACTGGAAAATCAATGAAAGGCTATGAGATAAGTCAGCGCAGCCAATATTGTACCTTGTGTTCTCCACAATCTAAGCTCACCCAAAATCCGCGCTTCATCTGTGGGAGGAATTCCCATGTTTGTTACCAGAGCCTCCATGAGGTCAAAGCAAGTGTCAAATTGTCCCATTGTCCAAATTGCGAAGTCGCAATGGGCCCACTCGTTACGAACTTTTGACTTTACGTCTTCAGCAATCGATTTTACCGACGCGAATGGCAAAGCTCCACAGAGAACTGCAAGGGCAGCTGAAGCGTCAAAGGAACTGTCAAACGCATTAAACTTTGCCATGAAAGGTTTCATAAACAGCTTGGCCAAAGATACCTCATCTTTTACACAGTAGTCGTAATGACTACGGTGCGGGGCATTGCTGTTATTGTTGATACTCTCATAGTTTAAGTTCACCGTGGATAGTGGAATATTCTTCATGAAGGTTGTGTACGTTTGTTTGTCCAGTCCAAAGTTCCTCACCAAATGCTGGTAGAATGGAGTCATTTCAGCTCTGATCTTATCTCTGAGGCATGGAGTGAGGACATGGTGAAGAGCAATGCCTACCACTAGCCACCGGCGCTGCTCCTGAGAGCTTCCTGATGAGGGCGACGCCATTCAGGAAAGCTGTTGGCACTTTTATCGGCTTTAGATGGTTAAGTTTCTACAAAATGTATAGAAAGGTATAATTGAGTCCATCAGCGGGCACATTAGGGACACATAAGTTTTTTAGCTACGCACGTCGACCGGAAAAGGACTTTTTGCATTCTTGGGACTTGATTTTGACCACATTTTCGGGAAAATCGTCTATATGAGACTTAAGAGTCACATTTAGCAATACAAATTTGGTAGCTTCAAGGCATATAACAAGGGAATGCCACTCATTCCGATTAAGGTGGGTCGCTCAAAAACGCCTTCGCTTAAGGCCGCGGGGGACACCTATCTACGATTAAGTTCATAAACCAATGCAAAATTTTCCTTGTGCTAAATCGTTTAAAACGCTTATATCTCGGCTGTTTTAGAGGCGATTTCGATAACATTTTACAGAGACATTAAGCAATGATGGAAGTTTAGGAAGATTGATTTTTATTTGGTAGATCGCCCTTTACAGCGATGCTTTATTGAGCCACAGTTGCACAAAATTTGAGAAATCGTGATTTTTTGTCTAAGTTTGCGTAAAGAATAGACGACAGCACTCTGTGATTCTGTTAATAAATGATCGGTCAAAACCTATAGTGAGTCATTTATTGAACATATTTTGCAATTTTAAAGTTTGCCAGCAAGATATAATCGTTAAAATGCGCAATATCTGTCATCCCTGAAATTAACGCCTTATATCTTTTTATAAAAGCGTTCTTATTCGAATTCCTTTTAATACATAACACACTACAGTCTACCAAGTTTACCCCTCAGTACTGCCAATTCGTAAAGTTTTGTATCTGCGCTGAATTCTTGGATAAAATATTGTCGGAAAAGTCAAATTCACGAGTTCCAAGCAAGATATGTAATTATAGCCCGCACACAGACGTTGTTTAAAACCAGTTGTCACCCTCTTGGTCGGAATCGGCTCACGGAAAAGCCATTCTTTTGAAACGATACGGCATTCAGAGCGTTCAAGCTGTATCTTGAAGCATGTTGACAGGGGTACCCAACGACAATATTCGGAAAATATCTGTTCGGAAGACGATTTGAGATCTAGAGGTTTCTGAACATTTTTTGCAAAATTTCTTGCTAGTGTGCCTCTCCTAGGATTTTCGAACATCTAAAAAAAGGTATAATTGCCCATTTTTAACGGATTTTTGCCCTAAAAAGGTCACCTACAATTTTCGGGAGCCTTTTTCCTGGCTGAAATTTTCGAAAAGGCAAGTTTTGATCTCTATAATTTTCGAATCATTAGACTTCCAGCTAGGAAATCCGAACAGATGAAAAATTTTTAGGGGATAAAAATATGCCCTTATCTACCGCTTAAATACTAAAATACGTTTAACAATGCTATGTTTAAGTAGTTTTGAATTATATTCTCGTTGGGTGCCGCTGATGTTGAAGACTTTATGCTATTAAAGTAACAGCGGCCGCTTGGAATCGTTGAGTAATGATGACGTAAAAGAGAAAATCCCGAAGGGGCCACTTAGGTAGATTTTGTGACATTTATTGCACAGTCATCGATACTCTTTTGCGTTACGTGTTATCAGTGACATTCTGTGGGGCAGCTGTTTTGAAAGTAATGCACCAAAAGACACTCGTTAAGCGAAGTTGAAATTATAAGGTGCGTATACCTGTTTATACAATTGGAGAGTTTGCCAGACACGAGTTCACAAATCTTTGATTGGAAATAATTTGCCAGACACTCTTTCTCTCTTTTTGGGAGGATAAGACTCCGACCACAAACAAGCAAGGCTAGTGAATCAACGGCTAGCTTATCACTAGCGAAACATTCCAACTTCCAACTGAATAAGTGTTTGGAATCTTGCGTTTTCTGTTTTTATCTCACCTATTATATAGAATATGTGTGAAAATCTTCATTATCAATCGGTATATTTCAAAGAGCTACACAACGACCAAGAATACTATTGACCGAAAATATACACAGCGGGCGTAGCGGTTGTGTCAACTATTACATATAACTGTGTAGCGATTTCCGTCACGCGTGTCCAAATAAAATTTTAAAAAAAAGCAAAATAATAAGTGTCGGCGATCTCGAAGATTTGTCCATAAACGTGGGAAATAGCGAATGAATGGACGAATATTTTCACAGATGTGTCAGGCGAGTATACTTAATTAGTACCTACTAGACCTTTAGACGATAAATTATTTTTTTTTGTAACTCGAAGTCTAACTCAAACTCGAACTCGAATTCCAACTCGAACATATACGACTCCCTCAATATTCGTATCTTAAGACTGCTAAGTAAACTCACAAAACATCCGAGAACTAGTTATTTGCAGAACTAAGCTATCTTCTCCCAAAAAGACGTAAATAATTTGAAAGGCGGATTGAAGTGCCCCAACTTCTTAGTCAGCTAAAACGAGGAACATTCTTTTTATTACGAGGACGAGATAAACCGGCGACTGAGTTGACAAAAAATTTTTTTGTAAATAATGTACAACATTATTCAACTTCTGAAAGAAAAAGAGCTGTCGCAAGTAACGATAGATTAAAGTAGCTGTCGAATTTCTTCCTGCAGCGATATTATTCACCACTTCCGGGATTCGATAAATTACTCCAAAAATATAGCCTCATTTTCACCCAATACTATTGAAGTCATCTAAATGTAAACTTACCAATTGCTGTATGAAGATTTTCCTTATATTTGTGATATTCTCGAGAGCATACGACGTAAAGCCATCAAGACTCCATGAAATCGAAATCGGCCGTGCGTTTGGCTTGAACATACAAACTTCTTGTCTAACATCCGGGATATTGGACAAAGCGGTAACTACCATAATATTCTTTAAATTATTGGTTGGTGCTTCATGTAAACCTAGCTGTTGCATCATGTTTTCTTCCAGTTCCACAAACTGAATGTGCAGGGATCTAAATTTACGAAAACCTGATGGATTGCACGTGAAAATCATGCAAAGCACAAAAGATATTGTAAAAGTCGGGAATTTATAGAATATTATGTTATAGCAGATTGCAGATTTGGGATTGAAATAGTTTCGCTTGAACATGCCATTTGTCGTCTTAACCCTCGATAAGGAAAGCCGTACATTAGAGCCCACTTGAGGTCAGTTGTGACCCACTACTTTAAGAGAACAAAAATTAAGTAAAGGCTTCGGAGTCGGACATTTCACGGAATGAATTTTTATTGCTTTTGAACCCCCAGCAATATATTTAATATTTGAGGTAATTCCCTATTTAAGACATTACGACAAAAAGGGGGCGGTAGTTTTCAACGGTCGCCTAAAGAGAGGTAAGAAAAGATCCTTTTGTAGTCCAAATGGTTTTAATTGCGATTATGATAACTTCCCGGCTGAAAAGGTGCTAGTCTTGAGACTCACCTTTGTCCCTTCGCGCAAAATGATTATTTAACCCTCATCGTACCAGACGAGGTCCAATCAGACCCCTGCTGGGGTCCGTTTCTCGAAAGTCCCGATAATTACGGGCCCGTAAAGCTGTTGTTGTCTACATGCAAGATAGAGGTTTCAATAGTTTTGCATCTAACGTGATAAAACAATCAGTTTCTGAAACAAAATGGAGTACTTTGCTAGCCAGGACCCGCGCTCTAATTCTCTATATTTTGATTTGAATACTTGATTTCGGGCCCGAAAAGTTACCGGGAATTTCGAGAAACGGGTCCCAGGCGATGATCGAGAATCACCATGGCTGACATATGGTTGGGGAATGTTTTTGAGATGTAAAAGCAGCTTTAAATGCATAAGTTAACTTTTAAATTCCAGACGAATACTTAAACGTGGCTCTCATTTTTCTACTGTGGTACAATGAGACCCCAACTGAATCAAAAACAACAGTAACAGGAATAGCAACAAGAACAAACAAACAAACAAAACAACAAGCAACAAAACAAATACATCTATGCATCTTATACCACAGTTAATATTTTAAAAACTCCACAATTTTGGCGGTTATGGGGTCCGTTTGGACCCTGGCTGGTATGATTTGTATGCAAAATAAGTAGTTAGGACGAGGGTTACGGCTGAAATTGCTCCATTTCTCGTCGACCGCACAGAGACCTCTCGATGTAACTGCAACATCTTACGTCGAGCTGGCCGATTTGGCTTATAAATTTCCTGAAGATTCAACTGACCGTACCCGCTTCCGTCTATCTTGGGTTACTAGGGAGGAAGTACTAAAGACCATGAAGACCCTAAAATATGACTGTTCTAAGGGTCCTGACCAAATCCCAACTAAATCTGTCAAACTAGTGGCTGAGTATCTGGCAGAACCTCTGACTATTGTAAATGGCTGTATAATTAATGCATACTTTCCGAAGTTATGGAACATCGCCAGAGTCTCGTCCATACCCGAGGTAGACAACCCAATAACCAACGATCAATTCAGGCCTATCTCGACTACTAGTGTTATCTAGTCAGGTGTTTGGAAAACTTGTTGGCTTGCAGATGTCGGATTTCGCAGATGGCGCCTCTCTTCCTCACGACAGCATTTCCAGTTTCCGCAAAGGATGTTCGACCACAACTGCCCTCCTAGGTACAAGAGACGATATAAAGCGCGCCATGAAGAGGAAAGAGGAGATTGTTAGTTCTTGCTGATTTTTCTAAAGCTTTCGACACTGTATGCTTCAACAGGACCATAAAGACACCGCATAAAGTGGATTTCTCTACGGACTATCTAAGATGGCTATTGAGCTACCTATCTGGTCGAACACAGTTTGTGCAAATTGGTGATGTAAAATCATACCTTAAATCCTCTTAGTTTGGTATACCTCAAGGGTCTATCCTTGGACCTATCATCTTCAACTTGTATGTGTCAGATCTACCTGATAACCTCGATCCATCTTCAAGATGTTCCCAGTATGCAGTATGTATATATATATATTTCTATATTATTTTCATGTAGTGTCAGCTCGAAGATATTAACTTGTTAGCTACTCTAAAATTCGAGTATAAATTAAGTTTTATGTTTATGTTTATGTGTGTTTCGTCCATGCCATAGAACCTGAGTTTTTTAGAACAGTCCGTGTGGTATGCAGTCAATTGCTATCGCGTTCTGCCTTCCAGTGTTCTGTAAGCGTTAATAGCGCAACAGCCATGAAATGTTCGACGGGCAAACACAAAATCGTGAAAGATAGGCTCAAAATATTTCCTTTAATCCTAAAAGTTGCTGAAAACTTGTGTGAAACTTTATTTCGGAGTGTTGAATTTATAAGAGGTCACTTGAGACGTGACGTCATAATGATATTCAAAAGAAAATTCTGAATGAGGTAGAAATGGTTGATTAGAGCTAAGTCTGAATCATGCGTCAATTTTTTGGTTTGCCTTACAAAGATTTTCTGTAGCCGAAATGGAGGAAAATTTTGTTTTATTCAAAGGATATTAACAGATGAAAAGTGCCACGTGACTTGATTTGCTCAATTATTAATTCAGTGAAAATGAGAGAAGAACATGAGAAGAACACTGTGGGTGTGTTCCTTTCGGCAAATCCAAATCCAGATTTTTGATCTAGTGAATCCTTTTTGAAAAAGGATTCATTGGATTTGAAATCGAAGAATCCAAATCCAGATTAACGATTAGTGATCTACGCTGTTCCATTCACAGTGGATCCGAAATTAGTCAGATGATCCAGCGGTATTTCCAGTTGAAGTATTCCCATAGAGGCCGTAGAGTTTCCTCGTTGCTGTCATTTGCCGCAAAACATCTGAAAACATTAGAAGATTGTTCCTGGTACATTAAAATATCCATATACTAACATTTGTCTCTAAAGATTGCTTGAAATCAGAAATAAGTAAAAGTAACAAATGAACTGCTATCTAACTACAAACTCGCTTGTAGACGCGACCGGCACTCGATCGTGTTACATAAAAAAATCCGAGCTATGGAAGTGGATCAAACTGGCCGACATGCTTTAGATAATTTTCAATTTTAATGCGCTTCTTTCTTTGTCTGTTTTATATGTTCCATCGTCGCTATTCGAACTGCCGACCACCAAATTCTGCACGGTATAATCGCATAATTTGTCAAACAGAAGAAAACACGTCATTTTTTGAGAGGCTCCCGTGCATATTGCACGCGTTGGCGAAAGGTTACCAAGGTTACAAATCCAATTTCGGATTTCACGTTCCTTTCGACCTCGAAATCTGGCAAATCTAGGATCAAAAATCCGTTTTTGGATTCGCCGAAAGGAACACCCCCTGAATTTAATACCTTCCGTGTGGCATCTCGCCATCCCATTTTGAATTTTAGCTAGTGCGGGAGCTGCAGAAACAATGCCCTCCCACGGTCCCCAAGGGAAAAGCTTTTTTCTAGTTGTAATTCTCTCCCTGTGTCTTTCCTTACAAGAAAGTAATATGCTATTTGTAGATCGCCCC
>CALNXK010000049.1:1690000-1745000 GCA_942486035.1 Porites lobata | reverse complement strand
ATTGATATTTGCGCAATACAAATCAATAAATATTATTATATTATTATATTATTATATGAATAAATATTATCCCTATCATTCGGACAGACTACAATGCCATGGAATAAATCACTGCTTACGTAATAAAACTAGTGGACGGCTGTTCAGGGCTTTTTTTATCGATTAGTTAAAGAACCAATTATAAAATAATACAATGAACACGTGACCAGTATCGATTTAGTGACGTCACTACTATCTGTGAACCGGAAGTTGTTAAATGAACACGTGACCAATATCGATTTAGTGACGTCACTACTATCTGACTTCTGTACTAGAGTACTATGATCACTGGATTTTGGGGATCCGAATTGTGGAAAAAAGCAAATTCAATTCTCGAAACTGCCGAGAACTGAGTAAAATGGATAGTATATAACTGTTCTCGTTGTTTTGTTTTAGAACTAACCTGTCTCTTCGACTCAGAAGGTTTCAATTTAGCTCCGAACGCGCAGAACCTTAAGCGTGTACCACCAGCTATCCTTGAGATTTCGTGACTTAATGCACGCGATACTCCTTGTCCGAAAATTGACACCCATTCGTCAATATCATGTATTGATGAATATCAGTTGTCAGTTTTAGAGTGGGGACTTGTGATAGGAGCTTGGAGACCGAATTTGAGTTTATTTTTGAAAATAATGTCATTTTCCCGAGGAAAGTGGATCCTCCGTATAACCTCAAGGGCCAAACGACTGGCAAAATTTGTTCGCCATAACGAGGTTTCGCTATATCGAGGTTCTTTTTCACATATTTAAATATTACTGGGGGAAAGAGAATTCGTTCGTTATATCGAGGACATCCCGCATACATTTGATTTTAGTCAAGGCCATGTGACCAAGAATCAACCAAAGCAGTCCATGTTTAGTTGAGTGAAAGTCTAGGAATATAACAATTATGGTTAAACAATTTTTCCATTGTTTACTCCTCTCCGTAAAAAAATTGCATAACCGTTGTCCTCGGCGGCTGCACGCTAACCTGAGGTCAGGCCCTGCTTTCGCTTCGCTTTGCACGCAGGCTATATCCAACCGGGGTGAAAATATTGTCAACAAAATCTGAATAAGGATGATTTGTCAGATTTATCAAGACGAAGAATAAGATGATGAACAAGAAAATATTTACGTTTTCTGCACCTCGTGGGTAAGTACTAAGAAATCGTATAAAGAAACAAGGTACACCAGATATTCAATTTGTAGGTCAGTGCACAATTGACCCACAATTAATCCGGTTTTATCGTTTCTTTTAAGAAACAATAAAATACGTTAAAACGCAATTCCTTAAATAAGTGCCAACCCCATACAGTAAAAACCTTTTCCCAGCCTTACAGGTTCATGAAAAGGCTCTTATTTCCAGAAGGATAAAATTCATTGTACCTAAGAGTATTAAGTGGTATTCAGGTTAAATATTCCCTTGTATAAAAGATATCTGCACACTGGTACATTAGAGTTGAACTGATAAGGCACCTATGTTCTCCATAGGTTGACCTACCTTATTTTCCCAACTGTACAGAGTATGTTTTTATAGCTAGAGATTTTAGAAAATAAGAAACTGTTTCAAATTTAAGGAAAGATTCGTTAACGCTCAATTCACTGTTTTAAAAAAGTAGAAGAAAGCGGGGCCAAGTAAACTAACTTTCGCAAAGATTTTTGGGACTGTTACCAGGTGTGGAAAAGAAATTGGCCAATGGCTGACTAGCGCGTCCCTAGTAACGATCGCAGAAACAACTGAGGGACACATTTTAAGTTTTTCTAGCGTATTGCAGTCTTCCTAAGAGAAATTGAGCACAATGCAAATTCGTCCACTAAACAAGGGAACTGGTCAGCAAATCAGTGAGTGCACACGCACAAAGGTAACCGCTTAAAACATCGAGGTATAATTTTAAATAACACAGCAAATACAAAATTAAAGAGGGCAGGAATGACAAAAAAAACGGAAGGAGATTATATCGGATTACTACTTGATTATTTTTTTTGGAAACCTGTTTAGCTTAGCAATTGTTAAAGTTCATCTCTGCTTTTTATAACTTCAATTATAACACTCGGGAGACAAATTCATTTATCACGAAGCTGTGACTTTTTCACTTACAATTTTTTTTTTTTGTAACGTCAACTTGACAATACTTTTAGACAAAATGGTCTGGACTGCCGTGACCCAGTCTTGTTGAGTAAAGAGTTCTTACACGGGCACGCTTTTATGCACGTGGTGACCTGTTTTGTATTACTTGCTTATCACCACTCTTGCAATTCTGGAAGTTCGTGAGTAAAAATTCGAAGAGTTTGAGCATCTTTGAATGCTGCCCAACAGTACAACTTCTTTGTGAGATTACACATCTTTCCGATAACTCCGCACTCCATTATTAAATGATATAGTTGTGGTTTACCACTAAATTGAAACAACACATGACGGCTAAGATCATAAAGCATCATCTGAGCTTTATATGGGTCTTGTTCATCACTTACGAACCCTCTCATATCTATAATGTCTCCATAAAAACCTTCTTCGGAGGTTTGTATCTTTACAATAAAACGACTACCATCCTTTGGAGGAGGAGGATAGTGGTCTGGACCACCAGGTTGCAAACTTGGATGAGAGGTAATTACAGAAGTAGTACCCAGCGCTAAAAGAGGCATTTTTACATCCACAGAATTTTTTTGTCCCGCAGCTTTGCATGTTCGCTTATGCTTTTTCCAGTGTAGGATTTGGCATTTTT
Source organism: Porites lobata (assembly GCA_942486035.1). Lineage (NCBI taxonomy): Eukaryota > Metazoa > Cnidaria > Anthozoa > Scleractinia > Poritidae > Porites > Porites lobata. Next base: position 1,742,260 of record CALNXK010000049.1, on the reverse strand, counting down.
TGTCGCAGTACTTTGCTGTCATACAGCCTTTGCACGATTTCATGTCAAAACCGTGTCGAAAGCAAAAGGTACAGTACGCCTTCAAGGTGTCCGTCTCAACAGGTCTCTGTGTGTGATCATTTTCAAAACAACGATTGGAGCTGAACTCTGCCATTACCATGCCTGGAAAAGATACATTGTAAAGTAACCATGGTTTTTTTCTTCCTTTTTGTTTCATGCTGTTAAAATGAGTATGTAACTCTACTGGAAAAGAATTGCGTTCGGCGAAACGAAGTTCTTCACGATAAGCTGGCCCACAATTGTCATGGATAAAGTTTCTCACTACCACACAAGGTGGCTTTCCAGGAGCTTGGGGTCCCACGATTATACCACCCATTTTGTTGTTACAAATCTCATTGTCTTTATAGACACCGCCAGAGTTGTTGTGGACACAAAGTCCCCACCAAAGGTTTTCAAACACATTGCTGTTTTCAAACAGAATGTTGTTGATATTTAAGGTCGAGCGAACACCAAACGTGCCGTTGTGATAAATCTTGTTCCCACGCATGATAACTAAGGGAAATTCATGTGAAAGCACTGGAACGCCACCTACCACAACGCCTTCGTATTTATTGTCATAAATCTCACAATCTGTTATTACTGCTCCCTGTGCTTGAGTACCAGGACCACCCATTGGACCTTCGTCAAGCCAAATTCCTCTGACATTGCCATGTATCCGGCATTCATGAGCTAATAAGCGCCCTTTACCAAACACCCTTATTCCATAGGCGTACCCGTTTTCCTTGTTTCCGTTTCCACTGATCTCACAATTAATCAGTGTAACCGATGAGTTAAGTCCATGTGCGCCTATTCCACTTCCTCTACTGTCCTTAACTGTGCATTCAACGAACTTTGCTGATCCAGAAACTGACAACACCGATTTCATTGGTGTACAGTTCCGAAAACTGCATTTGTGAAACTCCACATTCGCATCTGGAGTTATAGTAAGATCCTCTTTTCCTATGAAGGCGATGTTCTGGCAAAAGCACTTAAGGCGGAAAAAAGGCCGATCACAGGTGATGGTAACATCTGAGTTTTTTTCAAGAGCAGCTAAAGTGGTATTGCTAATAATTTGGAAGTCGGCTAAATCATACTGCCTATTCCTAAGAAGAACTGTCCTCCCCCAACGGTATTCATGGTTAAGTTTAAGACAATGTTGAAGAGATTCGGAGGAATCAACAACTACCCATTTCCCATCTAGGTCCTTAAACACGTTAACAAATGGCTCGAAACGACGACAACTGTTTTCATCGCGGTAGTAGGCAATGGCTCCAAACACAAGGCAGGAAAACGCAATCCAAGTCCATTGAGAGCTAAGGCTTTCCTCGTGTATCCTTTCCAGCAAGTGGGAAAAATCTTAATGTACTCCTCGGAATCTTGTAGACACTGTTGAAAATTTCCCAGTTTGAGATACGCAGTTGCTCGATTATTAAGCAAACGAGGGTCCGGTTGCTTCCCTTCATCATATGCTTCGAGGGCTTCTGAGTAAACTTCAACGGCCTCTTTATAGCATCCTTCTTTGTAAAGAGTATTTCCTCGGAAAGGAAGTGGTTCATCAGCAAAATGGCTGTGTTCGGTGACATGTCCTGAAAGCCTGGGACACTCCACTGGTCGTCGAGATGAATACAACACCGTTTTTTGAATCACTTGAAAGAGAGGTAAAACGTGAGGAAATAGTTTAGTTACATCCTCCTTAGAAATGCGCCCGTCAGCACTTGGACAAGAATCAAAAATACGAAATGCTAATCTTTCGGCTTCCATGGCCTCTGCTTGATGTGCATGCACACTAAGTTGGATGGCATTTTCGTAAACAACACGAGACGTCTCACTAGTTAACGCCACTGTTTTGATTTCTCTACCAATGTTTTCCTCGTACAGCAATGCTTTTAGATGCTGATGTAACTCGGAAGCATGTGTTGTTAGTTTGGACCACAAATAGAACCGAGATTGGTTTGTTAAGAAAGCAGACGGTTGCTCTTGGTCACTTGATGAGACGCAAACAAGGACTTCATCTGGCGATGGACAATCTCGAAAAGCCTGATGAAGAAGTTTGACGGCTGTACGCATCGAGGTGGCCGTTTCTTGAAAGGTCATTTTGTTGCGAATTACTTCCTGAACCAGCCGGTGCAAAGCAAGAGTTCTGTTGCTTTTCCTCTGGAAGAGTGAAAACTTGGTCAAAACCTCTACGATCTGGTTTTTCATCAATAGAATTTTAGAATTTTTATCAGTAGAAAGCAGTTCACAATTGATAAGTTCTTCCTGAATTTCATTTGGTGCAAAAAATGCTGAGGCTTCTAAAAATTTAGATGCTAATTCGCCTTGCGGTGATTTTTTAACGTACTCAAAGTTTAAAAGCCACGTAGTGTGCACTGCAAGTCGGTTTTGTGACTCATACTCCCATAATGGTTTTGCACGCGGATGCTCACTTAATAACTGCACTCGCTGAATTTTGTATGATTCAAGATCGTCCGCGATTGAACACTGAAGGGCTTTGATGTGTGCACCAGCTTGTTCTAATGCAAGAGGAAGACAACCAAGTTCGCACACCAGCTCATCTAACTCCACCTCTTTTCCTGTAGTGGTGGCACCACATCGGACACGAAGAAACCTCTTGGCTTCTTCTTCTGAAAAGGATAAAACCTCAAGACAGCAAGATGGCTCAAGATCCACCGAACTACACACTTCCTTTGATTCACGTCTTGTGGTAAGTAGGATGTGGCCATGTGCTCGTCTTTTCCACCGACCAGACAGAATCATGTGCATTTGTTCAGAGAATTTTAGTTGGTCGACATCATCAAGAACCATCAACCAAGGTTTTTCCTGCTTGGAGATCCACAAAAGAAGTTTGGACAGGGTGAAATCAAATGAATTTGCCTCAATGCCTAAACGCAGAGCGAGGTCACTTACAGAGCTTTCAAACTTTCTGTCGTCCTCCATGGAGAACCAAAACACGCCCCCTTCGTATTCTTGCTTACGTTTCCAAGCGAAGTAAGATGATAGAGTGCTCTTTCCACATCCCCCGAGACCACAAATGGCTGCCATCTTTAATTCTTTGCGTTCGTTCAGTGGAAGGCAGTTTTCAATATTTTCAATTTCTTTTTCTCTTTTCGTAAACCACTTGGTTTGCTCTGGGGCGTCAAATACAATATCACTGAAATCTTCTGAATGTGGTAAGCTTTTTACCGCTGTTTTTAAGAAATCAAAATCTTGCTGCATAGAACTCGTTTTCATTTCTAAACGTTTGCAGAGGTGGTGCACTTCTTGCGTACTTTCCCGGCACATCTCCAGTTCCTTATCCTTGGCACTCATTTTCTCTGTGAACATTTCTTTATGTTGCCTAAGTTCTTTGCAAGTTTCTTCTAACTCAGCTTGCTTTTCTTGAAGAGTGGCAATGGCCTTATCTAACTCAGATTTAAAAAGGCTAAGAATATCGTATATGCGCCTGTTTTCGTCCTTCAGATTATCAAACGAGTCAGATAGTTGTTGAACTTCCTTCCGTACGAGTTGAAGAAGAGTGTCGTCAAGGGGCTTTCCAAGACATATGTCTTGCCCTGTAGAAAAACATTGCAGGTGATTTAACAGTTACTTAAAAACGAAACAAGAGCAATCTTAGACACAAAAATATGAAACGCGAAAACAAAATCGCGATTCTAAGTGCCTGACGACGGAACCTCTGTAAACAAGCTTGATAGTGCATGTATAGAGCGTAGAAAGAGGTATTTTCCTCAGTAAACATAAACTTCAGATGAAAAGTTATTTGTTTGTTTCCATTTTTTTCTCATGGAAAAGCCTGGCTCCGTACAACCTTTAACGAAAGGAACCGCTTAAGGTATTTCAACTGAGTCTTTAGAAATTTCAGTATTCGGAAACGTTGTTCTTGCGGATGAAGAGAACGAGGCCAAAAGCTGCAGTTTTAATTTACTAACAGAGAATCGTTTTGGTCAATATATAATTACAAAAGAAAAATCAGTACGAGGTATCACTGCTGTTAAAGATGAGGACATGTCATAGAAAAAAGGGGCCACTAATACTGCAGAAATATATACAAAGTCAACCAGTCGTGGAATGTGCGAGTTAAGAAGTGCAATGCATAGTTTACCAGGAATTAACAGCGACAATCAGGTTGGAATCTTAAAACCTCTTCCGCGCCAATTTTGAGTTTACCTATGGTAATTAAGCTTTATTGGCTATAACTTCGAAACAGGATGGAGCTAATGTGAAATTTGGCACAAATAAAGAACTCATCGTTCTTAACATTTTAAAGTATAAATATTGTGCTGTTAAGTCACGTGATAGGTCACCTGACTATTTTACTAAAAATCTTCAAGAACTGTCAAATTGGTGACGGCTTTAAGAAAAGAAATCAAGCGATAAAATTTTTCTTAGTCATATTAAATATTTCTAACACTTCACTTTTGGAATGACTGTCCATTGCACTTCAATAAAAAAAAATTATGAGGACAGACATCATTTTAAAAGGCCAAACTTAATCTTGAATAATTCAAAACTTTAATTTCAAACTTCGAGTATATTCTTGCCAAACTTAGAAAGTAAATGATGTTTATCTCTATCAGAAACGCCGATTTATTTATCCAAACTAAGTAAATGTGCCAATAATTCGCAAATTTCCTTCATTGTAAAGTTTTGGTCACGCCGCGTCATGTCACAAGTCACGTGACTATAATTAAAAGTTAAGGCACAAGAGGACCCCAAGATTTACTTTTGGGGGAAATTCATCTGTTCCAGGAATTCCTAGCGAGAAATGTTGTCAATTAATCATTCTCCGAACACATCTTTCACCCAGGCCATAAACCTCTTGAGTGTTCCATCATCGCTTAGCACGTTTGTCTACGAAGACTGAACTAAGAGCGAGTCATGTCTAAATGTCCAGTATTTATACCTACTAAATGAGTTGTAGCGTCGTATTTAGCAACCATATTATATTATATAGCTGATTCAGTGAAGGTTGCTTTGGGCACTGTAATTGCGCACTGTAATGCTATTGTTTGGTGTCACTCAAGCAAATTATTGCAGCGAGTTCCGTATATACATAAGTGCCCACTACCCAATTATCACTGACCAATTGCCAAAGCCGCAACTGTTATTGAATTAGGCATATAGTAGAACGTGACGCTATAAACGAACAACAAGTTAAAATAACCTCCGTCCATTTTGAAAGAGCTATTCAATACTGCCCCCCCCCCCGCCCCCCCGGGATCTTCCCTTCAAGCAATGACAGCTGATTAGGGGTTATTATTTTTCTTTTAAAAGAAGAACTGATTCAGACGCGAGTAAAAATAATTGGCGAAGAGTATGTAACTGTGAAAGTAACTATGACTTTCAAGTCAGTACCATCATGAATTTGATTGCTTACCGCCCCCTCCCCTCCTCAGAAGCCGTCACATGCCGTCACGGGGGGCCATATTGATGTACAAATCAATGGAGTGGTGAACTATGGATTAACATGGATTTACATGATTTGCTTTTTATATTATAGTAACTAAAGTGCTCCAATTGAGTTGAGTGAGAATGGTATCATTATTTTTTTAAACATATACAAGCCTTATGACGTTAGAACTGTTTCGAACGACGTACAGGTAGGATGAAGGTTTGTTGGATTTTGCCTATTACTATCATGTTATAAAATAACTAAGATAGTACGTGCGTTCTGATTGGTTAAAAACCTATGGTTTATTGTGCCGGTAAACTCATAGAAAACTTTAAGTTTTTTTATGAAAGCAATAGACCACACTTCTGTGGGTTTACCGGCGTGATAACCCATTTGGGATGTTGGGAGAACACTTCAGCTCGTGATTTACAAGCTTTTCGAGTGTTCTTCCAACATCCCAAGTGGGTTATCACACCGGTAAAAACCCATAGAAAGTGTGGTCTATTGCTTAAATAAATTATTAGCAACAAAACTGACAGTGAAGTCGCTTGCCAATATAATCACTTTACCTTGTTTTCTCCACAGTTTCAGTGTATCCAAAGCTTTTGCTTCGTCGACGAGAGGTAAACTTAGGCTTTTAAGTAAGGCCTCCATATGATCAAAGCATGTGTCATAATGTCCCTGCGTCCAAGCTGTGAAATCACAATGGGCCCATTCATTACGAACGTTTGACCTAACATCCTCAGCGAACGGTTTGACCGACGTGAATGGAGGAGCTTGATTAAGAACTGTTAGGGCTGCTGAAGAGTCAAAGGAACTGTCAAACGCATTGAACGTCGCCATGAAAGGTTTCATAAACAGCTTGGCCAAAGACACCTCATCCCTTACACAGTAGTCGTAGTGGCTACGGTGCGTGGCAGTGTGGTTATTGTTGATACTTTCATAGTTCAAGTTCACCGTGGACGGTGGAATATTCTTCATGAAAGATGGGTACGTTTGTTTATCCAGACCGCAGTGTCGTACCAGATGCTGGTAGAATGGAGTCAATTCACCTTTGATCTTATCTCTGAGGCATGGAGTAAGGACATGGTGAAGAGCAATACCCACCACTAGCCACCGGCGCTGCTCCTGAAAGCTTCCTGACGAAGGCGACGCCATTCACGAAAGCTTCAGATGGTTAATTGTCTACAAAAAAATGAACACAGTATAAATTTTGTACCCCACAATAAAGAGAAATTCGAACTAATTTAAAATAAAACTGGTCCCCATGCCACAATGCTTTGATTATATTTAAATTTAGCCAATCTTAAAGGCAAGTACTCTGAAAATGGGGCACAATAAGCAAGGGGAACAAAATATTTTCAATTATAACTAATCACTGGATTTTAACCAACATCGATTAGAATTGATAAGTCGGAAGTAGTTTCTCTTCTTTTAACAGAAAGTTCCATTGAATCCATCTTCCATAAATTGATTGAACTTTGTCTTTTAATTCGTTTCGCTAGGCTGACCGGTTTTAGGCCGCCGCTAGAAATATGTTACAACTGCGCTCAACTTTATGGCAGTCTGAACAAAGTTATGGCTCGAAAACGTCCTATTCCTGAAACTTTGTTTGCGGGAACAGTTAGAAATACATTAGCTTAAAAAAGCTCTCTCTCTCCCTTATGACATAAAAGCCTATATCATAAACCTACCCATACTTTGGATCTTGTACTTGATTCCTTACATTATTTTCTTGGAATTACAGCTACCAAGCTATGACTCCGTCACCCGCTATACCCGGTATAGTTGCTTTCCCGTTGTGAGGGGACGTAAAGGACAAAACGTTTCCCTTTTTATAAGCGATATTTCGGAAAGTTTACAGTCTTCCAATAGACTTGTTTAGACATTGTTTTGCTTTCGTATTAGCCAAGACGGCCTAAACTAACCCATTGCAATTTGCATTTGATTCTCAATATTACACAAGAATGGAGAGTTATGTTACAAACAGTCATAATGGTCGAAGGGTAGATTCTTAGTGGTGTTGTGTTGGAGATACGCAACGTTTTCGATCCTAGAAAATTATGGGAAATGTGTTTTGCAAAATAGCCGCTCAAGCATGCATGCAATGCATGTCAACGATCACAATTTGACGATGGTTATTCAGTATACGTATCATGAGACGTAAATGAAACCCTGTATGTAAACTCACCAACATACAAGAAAAATATCGTTGTAGATGTTGGTGCCCTTGCTTCCCAGAAAACAAGTAATTTAAGAGACAGATTTAAAGCGCCTCAACTTTGCCTTTATTGTAAGTAGATGATCAGTCAGCTATGAACGAGGAACATTCTTTGCATTAATAATCAAAAAGCGAAGTAAATAATCGAGTGAGTTAGCAAAACGTTATCCTGAAAAAAATTATACATCATTCAAGTTGTGGAAAAACTAAACCTATCGAAAGTAATGAACATAGCTTTGGAACTTTAGTTTTTCATCACTTCCGTGATTCGATACATATTACCATAAAATAGTACACTTCTAACTAAATACTACTAAAGTCATCAAGGTGTAGACTTGCCCCAAGACTTACCAGTTATTTTATTTCCCTTTGTGATCTACGAAAAGAATCGAAGCTATCAGAATTGGCGATGCCTTCGGTTAGAACGCAAAACCGAAAGTGGTTCTTGTCTAAGATCCGCGATACTGCATATTGAAATAGCTTCACTGGAGCAAGTCATCTGTGAACTTGCTAATTGGCGCGGCGGCAGGGGTCGCATTTTAATTAAGTATATCCAGCTGCAAAGTCATATCAAAGTTAAAAACAACGGTGCGGTGAGTGTCGTTTATGTTGGAAGCTCCCTGACCGTGCACAATCCTTTGTTTTTTGTTTACTAATTGTGAATGGATAAATTAATTCTATGTTTCTATCGGTCTGCTCAGTAAGTTGAAACTGATAGGCTTGCCGTATTGAACGTTGTGCACTGTGAGGTGCAAAAAAGCTAACGAAAACTTATAACAAAGAAGTCTAACGTGTTTCATAACCATTCTCTTACAATAACATTGATCGACATGTTTGTGACTGATAACGTGCTTTATTTAACAGTTTGATATTACGTTTGTTGTCTGGATGTCGAAGCAAACTTTCCTGGTCCCTAGCCCTCATTTTTAAGCGCGACGCATGCATTCTGCCGAGTCATCCGAAAACGTTTATGATTAACATCGGATACGTCACCTAAATGCATTGACCGAGAAAATTACAGGAACTTTGGTAGGATATCACCAAATTTCCGCAATATTTGTCCACAAAAGAGAGAAAGAAAGAAACTGAGGCTTACGTCACAGCGGCCATGCTTGTCGACGAGTATAAACTGCGTCTCTCTTCGCTGGGAACTTACCTTGCGAGCACTGGTTTCGTCACGAACGCTGAGCTACGAAGGGAGAGAAACCAATGCGAACGTTAGACTGCTTCTTTGGTCGAACCACCATCCAGCGCCATGAACGTTAACGAAAAAAGTAATTAAATTTGGACAGGTAAAACCTGTGTAAAACAAGTTTAGGCTGTCTCGCACTTGCTTACGCTTCTATGAGGGCGTCGAGGTTGGGGAGTACCAATCAAAATGGCGTCTGCAGCTCCAGAATATTCTTCTTATGATGAAGCATTGTTTACAATAGTAAGTCATTAAGGGATGATTTACTCTTTTTTTATGCCTACCAAGTGTAGCAGGTGCATAGCAAGCGCCTTCTCTTTATTAATATTCATAAGTACCTTCCTTGTGACTGCATACTAATTGGGTGCCTAGTCAGTGTCTAGCTAGCTTTGTAAATTGCGTTCCTCCAAATGTTAAGTAATACTTGTATAGCTGTTTAAATATTTATAACTGTACTTTTCAACAGAAACAAAAACTTTGCCTACGCCAACCCGTTCTCTTCTTACTTTCGTAAACGAGGACTTAAACTTCAGGTTGCAGTTTCGCCTCTTCTGAATACTGTCTTCGCTGTAATTGGTCTGAATATGTCTGACTGATGAACATCCGCGAGAAGGTTAGCTAATCTGGACAAGGTACTTTGCAACGTAACCTGAAATAGAGCAATTTTCTACAAACTCTCTTGTAAACCATGATAATATAATAGTTCGATTGCTGAACACAAATGACATCCATTTCGCAAATACTAATAGCCAACTTATAAGCTTCTTATAGAAGGTCAGACGGACGAAAAAAGGGTCAAAATAAAACTAAATCAGGCCAAAATTGCCAGAACCAGGCCAATAATGACAAAAAGGACTTACGGGCCTTATTCTGTTGACCATTTTCTCCATTCTATCTCGTGGAAATGACTTACTACTGAAGTCTTGTTTCACGTTCCGTTTAAGTCAGTTACTCATTCGAGTAAAGGAACCGTGCGGACATTTGCATACAAATTCGCTCTATGGTTAGACTTAAGGGACAGCCTTTGACCCCGTCCACACGTATCGGGCATGTGTACACGTATCCGGGTATTTTTGAATCCGCAACTTTTTCTTTCCGGATTCAAACATTTCCACGTCCACACGTATCTGTATTCAAATGCAATTTGCCCGTCCACACGTATCCGACTTAAACTGGCTCACCGAATACCAAACGCACGCACGATTAACTAGAAATGTTATTGAGTGAGAGAAACCTCTCCATTTCGCGTGGAAAGCAAACGTGCGAGAGAGCGGCGAAGCCGTGAGGGGCGGAGGAACGACAAGCTCTCGCTTTCTTTCCTTGCAACTTGCTCTCGCGACTCCTTTCGGTGACGTGCCGCTCGCGCGTTACGTCTCTCGGAGAGCTTGTTCGCAGGATGTTACGGTTTTCATTGCTGTGAGAGATGGTTGCATCAACATCATAATGGATCACTCAGTTCCAAGCGTACTATACCTATACCCCCAAACGCTTTTGTCAAGTGTTAACATCTCGTTTGGCTCCCGACACCTGAAAAAATTGATCAAACTTTGGTCTGTAGCCTATCGTGTCAATTCCAATCACTTTTGCAAGATTTATCTCCAGTTATAGGAAGAAATCGCTCCGTTTCTAGGTAGAAAAAAAAACCTTCTTCCAAAATTGAAAAGTGTTTCCGTGTTGTTTCAAATGTTGAAAATGCTTGGCCATAATTTCGTATAATGTTAAACACCGCCATACATTCCTGTCCACTTTATGACCCAAACTTACGAGAGCTTAATAACTCTTACAAAAAGAAAAGTCTTCTGAGAATATATGAAGTTACTGGTGGTGAGCAACAATACAAACGGTGGAAAAAGAGTTCTCTACTTTTTTATACCAGGCGTAATTTCAAAAAGAGTATAACAGTCTCATGTACTGATTAAAGATGTGTGATGCATGGGAAAGAAGTCAATTACGTTGAAAATGAAATTGGCTAAACGTTTTTGTTTGATACTGGGGTAAAAACAAATAAACTCCAAAAAAAAAACAAAAGGTCTTTGTGCAGCATTTTGTAACTTTAACGAAAACAGTAACAATTTATAGCGGCGTCTCGCGCACGCGCAAGCGTGGAGTTCCTTGATAGCTAACAAAATTTGGTGAACTATCTGTCCGAGAAAATTTGGTTATGATGTCACCGTACGTACGCCCGTACGGACTCTCCGGCTAGAGGTAAGTAGAAACAGATTCCTCCCCTCTCCCCTAGCGAGTTTTATCCCTTATTGTTTCAAGAGGCTTTAGAAATGATTGACAAATCAGAATCTGTCAGCTGAGCAAATATTTGGTGTATTTTAGGGGCCGACCATTTGACTTTTGAGGGGGTTATAGGTGATTTCAGAAAAAAAATATGCTGCAGACTGATTTCGAGGGGATAAAGCTTGTAAGGATATAACTGGGAAAAATAGTATACTGCACTGAAAAAAATTCCGCTCATGGCGTACATAATGCTGAAAAAAAAACCTTACACTGTTATGTGCCAGGGAAAAAATTTCTACCTGTAGAGATTTGAGAAAAAAATTCTTACCCAAACTAAATCACCTAGACCCCCCTCCCCCACAAAAGTCACATGGTCAACCACATCGGGGGTGGGGGAACAGGTGGATTTGACACCTTAGTAAATGCCATCCATCAACAAAGTGGCTGGCGCGCGTTCATCATGTGATGTTTTTCAAGACTAAAGTTTTGTATTATAAAAATACGCCGATTAAAGACACAGTTGGAAAGAGGAAGTTCAAAAGAATGCCCAGTTTCCTTTTTGTGGACAAACGAGAGCCTTGCACTATGAAATTGACTCTCAAGGAATTCAACCTTGTTTTCTTTTTTTTATTTATTACCTTCGCCAAAAAAAAGAACAAAAACAAAAAAACAAACAGAAAGAACGTTGGCAGGGACGCCGCAACAGCTGTGGCCAATTACAGCGGGCCCGGATACTAATTAAAAAAACAAGAAATATTAAAAGACACAGCGATACAAAAAAAACTACAGCTACATACAGCAAGTTATTAGACGAGACAAGGGACGAGCACTATAACATTTTAAACAGATTGACTTGAACGAACGTGGGTCTTCACAATCATAGGAAACAGCTAACGCGGACTTATAGTAATTAAAAATAACCGATTTAAAGGAAGCTAAGGTGGATGAACTCAAATCTAGTTCATCCGCTAAACAATTCCAAATTCTGCCAGTTGTAATGAGAAAGGATTTCTAGTACGTAGTAGTTTTTATTGCTGGTTGAGGATCTAGTGCGTCTACCGTATTTGCGAATTTCAGGTAGGACGGAGGAGTTCACGGCGGATCAGAGCACTTGGCTTGTTTTGAACTAACCGAGGCAGCGAGGTTTCTGAAGAAACTTGAGGTACATTCTGTATACTCTATAGTAAAGAAAAGAAAGTTTTTTAGAGGGAATATTTGTATATATATAAAGGTTTCATGGACGTTTTCTACATTTTTACATCGGCGTGAATGGAAACCGGAAAATGTGTATTTGAAATTGATTTTTCGCCATCTGCTCAGCTGATTTAACTTGCGTGAACGGATCCGCGATCCAGTAAGTGTTACGAGAATTGCTTTTTAGGATTAAGTTATGGGGTTTTGAATAAAAATTTTCAAGTACTTGAGTTATTTATCTGTCACTGCTCATTCATAACATTAGCTCAAAATACGATCGTGAGACTACAGATCGTGAGATTTGTAGAAACACTTCAGACGGGCTACTCCCCATTCTTTAATAAAACTAAATTGTTGTTTTCGTACATTTCCATTTAATTACTCTTCATTTTTTTATTCACTACTTGTCATTCAAGAAGTTTCAGTGTGCTGCTCTTTTTCCATAACTCGTGCCCTGAACACAGCTGAAACCGCTTGAATGAAGTTGTTTTCAGTTGTTTGTTTACGGCTTTATATTCTCGCTGAAAAAGTGAGCTTATCTAAAATATGAAAGAGTTATCCTCTATTCTAACGACAGACTAGTCGGCTTTTCGAGCCCGAGTTTGTGTCTTTTTTTTTAAAGGTTTATGATTGGATTATAGTTATAAGTACCGAAAAAGGTTATCGTTTGCTTTCCTATATCTCTCCTCAAAGAAAATATATACCTTACGGTAAAACGTTCTATCAGATATTGTAAGGCTGCGTAAATCACTGAATAAGTGCAAAGGCTACACATAGCTGTTCGTCCGGGCCCGTTTAAAAAGAAAAATGGGGAAAGAAAAGATAATACAATAGGCTTACTGGAACACAAAAGTCCCTAAGTCGGCCTAATTTTCGTTTTAGGTCTTCCCTTTAAGACAGAAATCGTAACCTGTAAATTGCTGCTATTGAAGAGACCAACAATTTTATAATTTTTTCAATTCAGGTTTGTTTGCGGGATACTTTTTCTTAATAATCGAGCCCCTCCCTCTAAAGGTGAACTGATGGAGAAGGCTCCTTATTTCTTTTTTTTTTGGTTTCGAGTTCATGTTATTAGTTTAAATTTGATTGCTTTTATCATAAGTCAAGAAACGCAGACTTCGCTTTTTGCCCGGCAAAATCTATATATTAGTCACATTGGATTCTGCAATGCTGGATCGTACTAGTCTTCGTGAATCATCCTCTGATCTGACGGGTCACTCGTGAGTCGATTCAAACACTGGGCAAGCCAAAAAATTCTTCTTTCTTCCTTGAATAAATTAGAGAATAATTAAAAAAACTCGAAGTGATCTCGAGATATCTTGAACTAATTCCGCTCTCACTTTGGGACATTCAGAAGCAACTTTGGGACGTTCCTGAGCATGGTGAATCCTTTACTTAACTCTCCGCCCAAGTAAATAGTTGCGAATTTCAAAATATCCGGATACTTGTGGACGGGGCCTTATTATTATAAAAACACAAAACAATTTAAAAAATAAGAAGGATCAATTGGAAAATGTTTCTTAAGACAAAAGGAATCAAGTTTTAAAAAATTACTCAGTGATTTTAAAGGAATCTATCAATAAAATCCAAAAAGGCAAATTAGCTCTCTTTAAGACCACGCACAATGTTTTACTTACCCTCCCTCTCCTCATTTTTTTTTCCCTCTTCCTCCTCCTCTACAATTTTACCCAAAGCTTTATAGCAAGAAACTGAATAACCAGAAACATACGGCAAATACAGTTAGCACTACAAGATGAACAACTTTATGTTCAGTGCGCGGTGAGATTAGAGAACTTCCGCTCATCAAACTTACCTTGTATTTGTGCCTCTCTTTTCGAAACAAATCTTAACGCAGCCAAATATAACATCGACGAAAAACTCTCAAGAGTCTTTAGCACCACAAGTTCCCCATTTGGGGAGAAATAAAGCCACCAACTCCAGCACTTGTAACCATCTACAGATCTCTTTAGACTTGTCATCACATTCGCACGGGAAGTTTGCCACTAGAGAAGAAAGATGAAGAAAAATATGAAAATCGTCTTATTCTTCTAATTATCCCCAACGACAAACTGCTCGTGCGAATGTGATGTCAAGTCTAAAAAGGTTGAATAAATTACCAATGTGCAAGGGTTTTCGACGCAGCTGAAAAATGGATGTTTAGAAGTACTGAGTTGATGGCTTTATTTTTCCTCAAAACGGGAACTTTCGGTGCTAAAAACTGATAGGAGTTTTCAGTAGAAGCTATATTATGCTTTTCTTGAGATTTTTTTCGAAAAGAAAAGGGCGGATACATAGTAATAAATTTATTTTGATAAACAGAAGTTCTTTAATCTCATCCGGCATTCAGAATAAAGTTGTTTTTCTTGTACTGTGCTAACGTCTCCGTTGGGTTCTGATTATTCAGTTTCGTGCTTCATTAAGCTTTGGGTAAGAATACTCATTCAGATAGGAGATAGTCCGTTGGCACTCTTCCTCTATTTGGCGTCAGCATTTTAAGGTTAAATTTGACCAGCATTTTGTGCAGCGAGTTGTATGGTTACGATTGACTTCGAATTTGTAGATATATAAGTGGAGAGCCCTGAGGTTTATTTGCTGAAATTAGGGAAAAATCTGCCGTAGAATTTCGAAGTTATTTAATACATTTTTTCGCAAAAATGCGGTTCTAAATATATACCAACATCACAAACGTTTTTATACCTACAAGAAAATGAATAACTTTCTGGATGCCAAAAATCATAGAAATCGGTTAAATCGTTCCTGTTGGAAAACGCGAATGTATATGTTAACGAAGTCAGTATCATTCATTGATTTACAGTAGAAATTGTGTCTAAAGGTATAAAGCAATTCTTATGGTAATTTCTATCCCGTCGAAATGAACGGATGGCGTTACAAATACTTCGTGCAACCCCGCCTTTTTAGCCTGTTCCTTTTTTCCAAGAACCAGCTGTCTTTTGGTGATCGTCGGTCACATTTGCGTCGGAAGTTACCAATCTTGCACTTCGGGGAATTCGTGAGAAAAAATTCGAAGCGTCTTGGCATCATTGATTGCCGCCCAACAGTACAATTTCTTCGTGAGAGACATACTCCTCCCCATCATCCCGAATTCCATTATTAAATGAAACAGTTGTGGTTTACCGCTGAAGTGAAGGCTGACATGGCGGCTCCGATCATAAAGTAGCATTGTAGCTTTATTTGGGTCTTGCGCATCACTGAGAAACCCTCTCATATCTATCACGCCTGAAAACTCATTTGCTTCAAAGGTTTGTATTTTCACAATAAAGCGACTTCCATCTCTTGGGGGAGCTGGATAGAAATCTGGACCACTAGGTTTCAAACTAGGGTGGCCTTTCAAGACACAAATACCATGAATAGACTCTTGAAAGGTCAGCTCGATAGTGTTCCTTTGTCCAGTAGCTTTGCACGTGTACTGGTGCTTTTGCCAGTGTAATATTTGACATTTTTTGCTACAGTAAGCTGCTGTCATACAGCGTTTGCACAATTTCAAGGAAGAATCACGTTGAAAGCAAAAGACACAGTGCAACTTAACGGAAGCCTTTAACCGTCTATCTCCATAACCATTTTGGACACAATGATTGGAACCAAAACTAAACTCTGCCGATACCATATTCGGAAAAGACACATTCTTCGATGAAAACCATCTTTCATCTTGTGCTTTCATGAAATATGTTTGTAATTCTTCCGGGAATACATTTCGTTCTGAGAAACGAAGTCCCTCGTAAAAGGCTGGCCCGCAATTGTGGTGAATGGAGTTATTTATCACCACACAGGGTGTCTTTTCTGGAGTTTGGTACCCGACCCTTATACCTCCCATTTTGTTGTTGCATATCTCATTGTCTTTATAAACACCACCGGAGTTGTTGTGAACGTAAACTCCCCACCAAAGGTTTTCAAAAACGGTATTGGATTCGAATAAAATGTTATTGATATCAAACGTCGCGCGGATGCCAAATGTGCCATTGTGATAAATCCTGTTTCTGCGTATAATAACATTAGTAAAATCATGTGGAAACCCCGTCATTGCGCCTGCAACAATGCCTTCGTATTTATTGTCATAAATCTCGCAATCTGTTATTACAGCGGCCTTTGCTGGAAGGCCGTTTGGACCCTCATCGATCCAAATTCCCCTGACATTGCCGTAGATGCGACATTTATGAACCAACAAACGCCCATGGTTAAACACTCTTATTCCATAGGCGAATGAATTCTCTTTTCTTCCGTTTCCACTGATCTCACATTTAACCATTGTCACTGAAGAGTTAGGTCCCTGCAAGAATATTCCACCTCCTCTGCTATCTCTGACTGTACATTCTAAGAGAGTTGCGACGCCATTAACAAATAACACCATTGAACTCGATGTAAGATTCCGAAAACTACAGTTTCGGAACTCCACACAGGCATCTTCGCCAACCTGAAGGGTCACCTTTGCGGAAAAGACAATGTTCTGGAAAAAGCACTTTCCTCGCAAAACATTCTCATCGCAGGTTATACTGACTTCTGAACTATTTTCAAGGGCGGTTAATGTGATGTCCCTGATGTCACTGGTGTCCTTGAAACTGTACTCTCCATTTCGTAAAAGGATAATTTTCCCCTGCGAACATCCTTTCTGGTTCGTTTCTAACGAGCGTTGCAGGGTCGGGGAGGAGTCAATAACCTTCCACTTGCCATCCAGGTCTTTGAACGCGTCTGCGAATGCCTCGTACCGACGGCAACAGGAGGCGTTGTGGTAGTACGCAATGGCCGCAGAGCATAGGGCAGAAGCTTGCAATCCAAGTTCATTTAGCGCCAAGGCTTTCCTTGTGTATCCTTTCCAGCAGGAGGGCAGAATCTTAATATACTCCTCAGAATCTTGAAGACATTCTTGAAACTTTTCCAGTTTGAGATAAGCAGTTGCACGATTATTTAGAAGGCGTGGATCTGGTTGCTTTCCTTCCCTACTTGCTTCCAGAGCTTCTGTGTATTTTTCGGCTGCTTCTTTGAAAAGGCCTTTTTTGAATAGCGTGTTTCCTTGTAAACGAAGTTCATCTATAAATTCGCTTTGTTCACTTGCGTCTCCTTGGAACTTCGCTGAGCTCTCGCCTGGTTGTCGAGATGAATACAAAAGAGTTTTTTGAATCAAATAAGGAAGAGGCACGGTTAATGGAAATAGTTTAGTCAAATCATTGCCAGAAATTGGCTTCTCATCACCTGGACAAGAATCAAAAATATGAAATGCAAATTGCTCAGTTTCCTTGGCCTCTGCTTGATGTCCATGAGCACTTAAATGAACGGCATTTTCATAAATAACACGAGACGTCTCATATGTGAAAACGGCTGCTTTGACTTCTCTTTCGATGTTCTGCTGATACAGCAATGCTTTTAAATGCTGTTGCAGCTGGGAAGCATGTGTTGTTAGTTTAGACCACAAAAAGAATCGAGATCTGTTTGTTAAGAACGCAGAAGGTTGTTCTTGTTCACTTGAAGTGATATAAGAAAGAACCTCGTCCGGCGAAGGGCAATCTTGAAAGGAATAATAAAGAAGTTTTACCGCTGTAAGCATCGATGTGACAGTTTCTTGAATACTCATTTTGTTTCGCATGACTTCCTGAACCAGATGGTGCAATCCAAGGGACCGGGAGCTCTCTCTATGGAAAAGCGAAAACCTGGTCAAAATTTCTACGATCTGACTTTTCACTATCGGAAAGTTACAAATATCATCAGTTGAGAGCACGTCACAGTTGATTAAATCTTCCTGAATCTCATTCGGTGCAAAAAATGCTGAGGCTTGAAGAAATCTGGATGCCAATTCTCCTTGAGGTGATTTTTTGACGTACTCAAAGTTTAAAAGCCACGTAGTGTGCACTGCAAGTCGATTCTGAGACTCATACTCCCATGAAGGTTTTTCACGCGGATGCTCACTTAATAATTTTACCCGCTGAATTTTGTACGATTCAAGATAGTCTGCTATTGAGCACTGAAGGGCTTTAATGTGTGCACCAGCCTGTTCCAAAGCAAGAGGAAGACAACCAAGCTCGCGCACCAGTTCATCTATCTCCATCTCCTTTCCATCAGTGACAGTTCCACATCGAGCAAGAAGAAAACTCTTGGCTTCCTCTGGTGAGAAGGAGAAAACCTCAACACAGCAAGACGGCTTAAGATCCACCGAACTGGACACCTCCTTTGGTTCACGTCTTGTTGTTAGCAAGATATGTCCGCTTGCTCGTCTTTTCCACCGACCAGACAAAACCACGTGCATATTTTCAGAGAGGTTTAGTTGGTCGACATCATCAAGAACCAACAACCAAGGTTTTTCTTGCTTGGAGATCCACGTAAGAAGTTTGGGTAGCGTGAAATCAAATGAATTTGCTTCGATACCTAAACGCAAGGCTAAGTCGTTTACAGAGTTCTCAAATTTTCTGTCGTCCTCCATGGAGATCCAAAACACACCACCTTCGTATTCGTGTTTACGTTTCCAAGCAAAGTGAGTTGCTAAAGCACTTTTTCCACATCCTCCGAGACCACAAATGGCTGCCATTTTTAATCCGTTGCGTTCGTTCAGTGGAAGGAACGTTTCAAGGTTCTTAATTTCCTTTTCTCTTCCTGTAAACCACTTGGTTTGCTCTGGGGCATCAAAGACAATATCACTGAAATCTTTTAAATGTGAGCTTTTTACGGCTGTTAGTAATAATTCCAAATCCTCCTTCATAAAAGCGCTTTTAGCCTCCAGACGTTTACAGCGACCTTCCAATTTCTGCGTTGTTTCACAGCAAACCTTCACATCTTCTGTAATGATTTCTTGCTTTTGTCTTAGATCTTTGCAAGTGATCTCCGTGGAAGCTTGCTGTTCTTGAAGGGACTCAACGGCTCTTTCAAACTCACACTTAAGTAGATTAAGGGTTGCGCTTATACGATTATCTTGCTCTGCATGATTATTCAAGGACTCGGAAAGTTGGTGAACTTCCTTGTGTATGAGTTGAAGAAGTGTGTCATCAAGTGGTTTGCCAAGACAAATGTCCTGTCCTGGGAGAAAAGATTGCAGGCAAGTTATTGCGTGATCCATTCAATACGTGACGCTTGAACACCTCACAGGAATAGTCGTGCAGCTGATGTTCAATCAAAATACCTACCCGCCCTTTTTGTTTTGTCTTGTTTTTTCGCTAAGACAAATTTCAACACTTTTGCGACGGGTTGGGGGAAGGGGTTAACGACCCTCACCAACTTTAAAGTTAACTAACTTAAAAAACGGTCATGCTATGACCCCTATACTTAGCGATGTCATCTACAATTTATCTGGGAACACTTGAAAGTCTCATTGACGTGTACGTCACGATTATCTTTACTATGGCGACCAAACCTTGACAATCATTTTGTAATACAATATGTAATACGTTTTTATTTCTAGTCTGATGATAGCATTGTTACATGTACCTTACTTTAATTTAGCATTTCCTTTCAAATTTATTATAGCTGGTAGTAAAATCTGGGCTTTTGGTACTACAAACTAGAAAAGTGAATTTAAAATGACCAAATGAACTGAACAATCGTCCCTTCTAGTTCCTTTAAAATTTGAGGAAACTCGACATGATAGACTCTACACGTTTGCCAAATACTTTTTGTTGCTGTTAATCCCGCGAAGATGAGGTTTCAAGTCCGTTGTTTACGAGTAGTGCTCTGAAACTCTCTGAATTTGTTCGAGATTTTTCGTCTTTCTATCGCAATTTGCTTCGCTCAGTTTTCTACTTGCAGTCGATATTACGAAAAACCGAAAGACCATCATAAGCCTTACAATTATTTGTCATTCGATCTCTGTTTCCTAGAAAATGTTTGAAAGACAGATGCTCGAAGGGTCCCAAAAACCCGAAAAAAAATCGATTTACTAACTATGCCAGTTTGGCAAGTTTTCATTTCTAACCAGTCAACGACAACTTCGCCAAAATACAAGGTGACTCGTAAAAATATCCCTCGATACTACACACTAAACAGTCCAATAAAAGATGTATAATTGTGTTGCATTGTATTGTATTGTATTGCATTTCATTGCATTGCATTGTATTGTATTACATTGTTACCTTTTGTTCTCCATAACTTAAGCTCATCCAAAATTCGTGCTTCATCAGTTGTAGGAATTCCCAAGTTCGTTACCAAAGCGTCCATGAGGTAAAAACAAGTGTCAAATTGTCCCTCTGTCCAAATTGTGAAGTCGCAATGGGCCCACTCATTACGAACTTTCAATCTCACATCCTCAGCAATCGGTTTGACCGACGCAAATGGTGAGGCTCCACAGAGAACTGCAAGGGCTGCTGAGGAGTCGAAGGCGTCGTCAAACGCATTAAACTGAGCCATGAAAGGTTTCATAAACAGCTTGGCCAAAGACACTTCATCCTTTATACGGTAGTCGTAGTGACTGCGGTGCGTGGCAGTGCGGTTATTGTTGATACTCTCATAGTTCAAGTTCGCCGTGGACGGTGGAATATTCTTCATGAAAGATGTGAACGTTTGTTTGTCCACTCCAAAGCTCAGCACCAAATGTTGGTAAAATGGAATCAATTCAGCTTCGATCTTATCTCTGAGGCATGGAGTAAGGACACAATGAAGAGCAATACCCACCACTAACCACCGGCGCTCCTCTTGGGAGCTTCCTGTTAGGGAAGCCATAGTCTTGAGTTATTTATCTTCTCAGAAGTCCGAAACGGTGAATTTGCTAAGAATGAAAGTAATATAAATTAAAGGATCAAACAGGTAAGGAGAGCACTTCAAAGAGACCTGTAATGCTAATTAAAGGGTATCAATTTTCCCATAACAAGATAGCGGACTCAGAAAATCATTGCTACTCGGTATTTTTTTCCACCCCCATCATCCTTTGCTATCGGATACCGGTTCATATGGTATACAATTTCTTTGCCTCTTTAATATGTGTATCCTTTTTTCAGCCCGGTTATCATCTGTCCGGTGGACTCCAGCTTTCGTGGAAAGCATTAGCTTCCCCGGGACCTTTCTCGGAAAACAGGATTAAAAGGTTTACGTTACGGGGCGTTACATGACCTCTTGGTTACGTCGCAATTGTTTTAACTCCTAACAATCTCCCCGAGTGATGTTGGGACTTTATATCGAAAACCCAAGTAATTCCGTGATACATAAAACTGAGCAATTTACGACCAAAACGTACAAAGGTTAAAAGCAGTGGGCCTTTCAAATATCTCAATCATATTATTTTATAGATTCACCCCCGGCCCTTTACAGGATTTCGTTTGTACAGACCTGCTTTACAAATATCCTTTCTTAGAGCATGTCTTTGAAGAGAGTTATCTGCGTTTATATAACTTGTTTGTTCCAGCATATATACCCCACCCTCTGACTGTCGATAGCTTTCCGAAATAGTGTGACATTGGTTTTGTCTTGTTTTTGTTTTTTATTACTTTGCCATTGTGTTACTAGGAGCTGTCAAGTTAACCATTTTTTGATTGGATTACAGATAATTCGCTTTTACGCTTGATAGGTTAGATGTTATTATAGTAAACGGAATGATGTATCAAGTCAATCAACGTTGTCGGTTATTATCGTGAACAGAATTAAGATGTTATCGATGTATTTTAGGTTTGCATGCTCACGCGATATATTCAGATGTAATCAGCTTTTGTACAGAACGGGTCGTTTTTGGAAACACAGGAGATCACTTTCGAAGGAGTTGGATTTATTATTCATTCTCAACACAAATTTGGTCCTTCGAGCCGGATACGGAGCCGGATCCAAGGAACGAGGAGAATCATGTCTGTGGATCTTAAACAGCAAATCAAGATTCGAAGTGGCCACCGCGCGTATGTTTCGAAATTACTCAAACGAGTATCAGAAGTAGCTCCTGACGGCGAGGAGCAAATAGAACTGTTGAGGATCTCTCTAAAGGGAAACCTTTCAGTATTGGAAGACTTGGACAAGTCTATTTTGGAGCTCGTCGAGGAAGGCAACATTGATAAGGAAATTGAAGAATAGGAGGGCATCAAAGATGAAATTCACCTTAATTTACTCAAACTGGATTCACTCTTAAAGGAATTGAAGACACCTTCACAACCTTCGGAACCTTCTGCGGTGTCTACAAGTCCTCAAGCTACAGAGTCAACGTCACATTCAACCAAACTTCCCAAGCTCGTCTTAAAGAAATTCTCGGCTGATCCAAAACGAGGCAAGAATGGTGGGATAGTTTCAAGGTTGCTGTTCACGAAAATGGTATTTCGGACGTCGAGAAATTTAATCATTTAAGAAGCCTAGTAGAGGGTGCAGCATATGCCACGACTGCGGGATTATCTCTAACAGAAGAAAATTACAAAACGGCAATTGATCTTCTTCAAGACAGGTTTGTTCAAAAACAGATCACCATCAATTCGCATATGGAAGCTATGTTAAAGTTAAACAGTGTGAGCACGATGGCCGATATCAAGAAGATTCGCCAGATATACGACCAAGTTGAAATCCACGTGCGTGGATTACAAGCACAAGGGGGTGGATTCGGCTCAGTATGGCACACTGCTCATCCCCATTATGATGGCAAAAATACCCGAAGATCTACGCCTTATACTCAGCCGTCAATTCTGTGGCGACAATTGGAATTTAGATGAGCTATTAAAGGCCTTTAAGACCGAACTAGAGGCCCGAGAAAGATGCGCGTCTTCGAGTGTGGGAACATCAAGCCGTCCTAATCAAGTACACTCATCGCTGCTAAAATGGAAGGGAGAAGAAGCTGAAGGGAATCCAATAGCGGCAGCTTTGGCGTCATTTGATCGAAAGATAAATTCCACTTATTGTCACAAGTCACATCCCTCTGTACGTTATAACGTTATCACCGACGTGAAGGCTAGAGAATCCTTGCTTCTCAAACAAGGGAGGTGTTTTATTTGTCTCAAGAAATCACACATTGCACGTGATTACCAAAGCACAACAAGATGTTTCAAATTTCAAGGGCAAAATCATGACGTATGCGTTTGCGAACAAAATCCCATTATGCCGGAAAATACCGTAGGCAATCCAAAAATAACTTCTCGTGGGAACGAAAACACTGTACTGTTTATTGATACTAAAACGTCAGTTTTACTTCAAACAGCAAACATTTTTGTTTCTAGGGCCGATGATCCGAATCACCACATTCAAGCTGGACTTAAATTTCGACACTGGGAGTCAACGCAGGTATGTGTCCACTCGACTGGGAAATGCTCTTCAGCTGCCAACTATTAATCAAGAGACATTGATGATAAAAAGATTTGGATCCGAAACAGGCCAGATACAATCACGCGATTTAGTTCAACTTTGTGTGCAAGGAATGACGTCGGAAACATACTTGTACGTAAACGCTTACGCATTTCCTATTATCTGCTCTCCACTGCAAAATGAAGCTGTCAACTTTGCCGCAAGTACTTATCAGCATCTCAGTGGGCTGCTTTTAGCAGATTCGATTTTAGCTGACGAAAATGAAAACAAAGTGGACGTCGATGTTTTGATTGGAGCCGATTATTATTGGCACTTTCTAACCGGCGCTATTAAACGGGGGAGAGCGGTCCGACAGCTATGCAAACCAAGGTTGGCTCGGTACTCTCTGGACCTGTTCAAGGAAGATCTGCATTAAACTCGACACAAGTCAATTTCACGAACACTCACGCACTGCGCGTGGACGCTCATGATCAATCCATGGATGAAAGTTCCGAAAACTGGACCTTAGAAAGAAAAGTAGCCTAATTCTGGGATTTGGAAGCCATAGGGATTTCACCGGAAGAAAAATCAGTGTACGAAAGATTCAACTAAGATATTACGTTCAAGGACGGCCGATATGAGGTCAAACTACCGTGGAAAGAGTGTCACGTAACTCTGCCCGACAATTACATACTCTGTTAAAGAAGATTGAAGTCTCTCACGCGAAGACTTCAATCAGAAGAAATCACGCACGAGTACGATGCTGTCATTCAAGATCAGCTTGACAAGGAAATCATTGAGAAGGTGGAAAACAGCAAAACATCTCACCCTGGGCCAGGAAAAACGCATTATCTCCCACATCACCCCGTGATCAGGAGAGACAAAGAGACAACAAAACTCAGGGTGGTGTACGATGCATCAGCTAAGATTAATGGAAACCCGTATTTAAACGATTGTCTTTACCCTGCACCAAGCCTTCTTCCTAGTATTGCCAATGTTCTGACATTACGATTTCACAAGGTCGCCCTGGTTGCAGACATCGAAAAGGCATTCTTAATGGTCTCCGTATCTCCCAGTGATAGAGACGCGCTCAGTTTCATCTGGCTGGATGACATCCACAAGGATAATCCAAAGGAAGTCGTTTACCGATTTTGCAGAGTCGTCTTTGGAGTAACGTCAAGCGCATTTCTTCTGAACGCCACGATAAAGCAGCACCTCCAGAAATACTCAAATGGAAACTCAGAACTTGTTAAGGCCTTGTTAAACAGTCTTTATGTAGACGACATGACGTCTGGGGAGTCCACCGTCGAAAGAGAGTTCGATCTGTTCGTTAATTCAAGGAAAATCATGGCAGAAGGCGAATTTTATCTTCGGAAGTGGCAGTCGAATTCACCGCAACTACGGTGCCTCATGCAAGGTTGCGACAAACTCTCTGAACGCGAAGCGAGTCATCAAGTAACAAAGGGCAGTTTCCGAGAAGAAGATGACACTTATGCAAAAAACACCATTGGAATGGATAATGCAGCATATTCTCAGTGCGAACAGAAGGTTCTTGGAGTTAATTGGAATTACCTTGAAGACTGTTTGATTTTACCACTCAAACCCTTAGCACAGTTGGCCTGCGAGTTGCCACCAACGAAACGAAGCATCTTGAAGGTCGTGGCTAAGATATTTGATCCACTGGGAGTTGTCTTACATTTCAGATGAAAGTACTGTTTCAAGAGCTCTGCAAACAGAAAATCAATTGGGATGACCTGCTACCGACTGGAATAAAGGAAGACTGGGCTACTGGTGCAATGAACTTGCAAGGATTGAGTACGTGAAAATTCCAAGGTGTTATAGTCACGGGGATCAACAAGATCCAGTCAGTTATCACCTGTACGGATTCTGTGACAGCGCATTATCGGGGTACGCTGCAGTGGTCTATTTGAGAGCAACGAGTGGTACAAGTATCCAAACAGCATTTGTGGCGTCGAAAACAAGAGTGGCCCCACTATCTCAGCTCACTATTCCGCGCTTAGAATTGTTATGTGCTCTGATCTTGTCCAGATTAATGACTACAGTTGAGGAGGCCCTCAGACCACTTGTGGCAATTGAAACGATCTACTGCTGGACTGATTCCACAACTGCACTTCATTGGATCATCGGGACGAACAAGGAGTAGGAGACGTTCGTGGAAAACCGAGTAATCGAATCATTGTCCGGGAACAGAAAACCCAGCCGATATTCCGTCAAGAGGAACACACGCATCAAAGCTGAGTGAGAGTCCAGTATGGTTTCGTGGTCCCGAGTGATTGCAAAAAAGCGAGGATATGTGGCCTTCACTCCAGACCGAAACCGAACCACCAGCAGAATGTCTCCAGGAAATTAAATCCTCGACTTTAACATAATCTGACAGCGATAGAAGCATCCGCGGCTGCTATCATCGACTGCAACAAGTACAGCAGTCTTGAGCGACTACTAAGGGTCACCGCCTATGTCAAACGCTTCGTTCACAATATCAGCCGGAAGGAAACGATTTCTGGACCTCTGAGTACTAATGAAATACAGGAAGCCGAAATCTTGTGGATAAAAGAGATGCAAGGGCATTTGCAAGTAGACGAACTCGAGAAGCAAATTGGACTGTTCAAGGACAAGAAAGGCATAATTCGTTGCAGAGAACGACTTGACAACAGCCAAGCATCATTTGACACGAAATTTCCCTCGCTTTTGTCCCGGAATCATTGTGTCACGTCATTGATCATTCGCTATTGTCACGAACGTGTCATGCACAATGGTTTAAAGGAAACCTTAACAGAAGTTCGTTCTAAGTACTGGATCCCAAAGGGGAGACAAACTGTGAAGAAGGAACTGTTCGGATGTAATATATGTCAAAGATTTCAAGGCCGGAGCTATCCAGTTCCCGAATCGCCCGATTTACCAGAATTTCGAGTGAGGGATGTGCACGCTTTCAGCTGTGTAGGAGTTGACTTCGCTGGTCCTTTGTTCTTAAAATCAAAAGTGAAGGATGACACAGAGATGACAAAGGTGTGTATTGCTCTGTTCACCTGCGCCACAAGTCGAGCAGTACATTTGGAACTGGTCCCAAGTTAGACGCCCCCACGTTTTTGTTCTGTCTTAGAAGATTTATTGGACGCCGTGACGAAGAATCCTTCAGGGTATTGCGTTATTGTGCAAATTAACCCTTTTGTTATTTAAACCTCATTGGGACTACCAAATTTAAATATGAGAGGAAAAACAAAATGAATTCTGGTCTTAGTAGTAAAAAGGAGTCATCGTGCAATTGGCCCATTCGTCTCCAATTCGCTTGACCACGTGACATTCAAGAAACCATGAATATACGTTACGGCACAAGACGGCCTCAATGATTGTTAATCAGAACATGGGAAAACCGGTCGGTCCACGGTTTAGGCAAATGGTAAGCAAAATTCAGGGCATTTGCCGAAAAGCAACCGTGCAAGAATTTACAAGAAAGGATATTTGCGTTAGAAACAGCCTTAATGTCTACGGTAGGGTCGATTAGCGGTGTTTTGCGGGAAACACGAGCATTTACGATTTTTGAAATATACACGCTTTTAATAAGTCTGGGCGCCATCTTGAATTTTTGATTTATGACGTCATTCGCGGAAAGACTTCAGCCGCCATCTTTGAGTTTTGACTCGCGTGACAGTACCATGTCAGTACAAGAGGCAAAGTCAGGCCATTATGAATCGCTTTATTCCATTCTTTTCCTCTATAAACATTAACAAATACCAGCGATTCCTTTTCCCAGGCTAAAGTAGTCGCAGTTGTGCGGTACGTCTTTGCAAGTCACACGGCGATATCATGTTCGATAACAAACGCAACGCTAAGAAATGGGACATAAGATTGAAAGCGATCAGCACGCATATGTATTAAAAGCTAGCACGGCTGCAGCGAATTAAAAGGGAGGAGTACTCAACCGTAAAGGTGTGTAACTTGGTCTTTTTGTATGTGGGTTCTAATTCGTACCGCTATATTCATCTCTCAAATATTGCTTTTTTACTAGGGGCAGAAACGCACAATCGTCTGTTCTTTTCATTATGGGGATGATGACTTCGGAAGTATTGTATTGTATTGTCTTTTAATACTGCTCGGTAGCTTTTGAAAACGTGCAGCCTCCCCTCTATCGTGTTTAAATGCCCTGTACACAAGCCATACCTTATACCTAAGATCTAAAATAAGATAAAGTTGAACAGGAATCTGATTCGAGGGAAACCAAATATGGTAGGTCTGTGTTGAGCCAAATGATGCTGAGCGACACAGCTTACACGAATCCGACGCTGAAATTTCTGAACTATGATCTGAAATTTTAGCACTAAAGGTAGAAGGTAACAAAATGCTAAATATTAAGTGAGAAGAATATTGAAGACAGCACCACTTTAATCCTGCCCAACCCAAATGACCCTGAAAAAGGTGGACCCTTTTGAGCTCAGGCTTACCATTAACTATGTAACAATAAAACCTTCGATCAGAACTTGCCTTCTCAGGTGTCAAGTTTCATAATGTAAAAGGGCATTTGATTTCTAATAAACCATCCGGTAACGTGATATTTATTATCTATCTCTCTTCTGTTTGGTAAAGCAGCCAATTGTGCTTGATATGACCACACCACCTCTAAGCCCTGAATATGAATGTATGTGTACATATAAATATACATGCTAAGCCAATATTTTTCATGTACTCGACAGCATATTTAGTTGCTGCTTAAGACCAATTTGCCATTCAACATTATTAGAAACATCATTCTGTGACACGAGAGTATTTTGAACAAACCTTGTTTGCAGTGAGAGATGTTGAGTTTCCAATCGCAGCCAAGTGCAAATTACAGCTAGTTGACCTGAACCTTTTACTTTGAAACTACAACGTATTTTTGCTCTGACCTTTTGATTCTCAATTAAGGATGGATTAGGAATTTTTAAACAAATTATAAATTTCTCCTTCTGAAAATAGGGGCATTTGCAATCCCACTCAAGCTGGTGTGTCAGTGTCAATTGGGAATTCAGGAAAGGAGCTATCAACAGCTCTAGGTCTTGGCAAATTGGAATAGTACGTTACACTGAAGTTTGCCTCCATTAGAGAGAGATGTTTAACTCACTACCTGTGGAACCTTGTGTCCAGTTAATTAAGTTGAAACCATTACAGGACAGTTAATTGTCTTAAGTGAATGAAAGAACTAATTTGCCCTCTCTTTATTTTGGACAGTATGTTGCCAGGCTGCATACAAGGGACACCTTAAAGCCCCCATTTCTCCCTGTAACAAGGACTGACGACATTATATGCCTTGTATGCATTATATGAATTAGGGTTCGTACCCTAGGTCCTTGGTTTGTGCTACTGTTTTGAGCTTGTGCACATTCGAGTTCTTGGGAATTCAGTGAATTCGAACACTTATATAATATAAACGTGATTACAGTAACAATTTCGTCCTGCTGTACAAGAGCATTTATCACAACTGTTAACATTGTGAGGCCTTTCATTCTTCCTCAGCGATTTAAAGCATTCCCCTCTACAAGAATTTATTGTCCATATAAGCCTACAATCGTCGTGACGGTCATTTTCAAATAAAAATTTGTATCCCTTTTCGAGGGTGTTTTTTTAGTTTTTCGTTGCTTGTTCAACAATGTAAATGTAAGTAGAGTGCTTTGGAAGAATTGATGCATGCCTGCTCCAGCTCTCTTAGTGGCTACATCTCTAACCAGGAATCGAGCTGATAGCTTTCTGGATTACTGAGCTGCGCCTTCCCAGAGTGAAAAATTATTCTGTGCAAGGGTCGACTGGAGTATAAACGTTTTTATCCAACTTCTTTCTTACCCCATCCTCGGAGACCCAGGGGCAGTAAGTCGGGTCGGGAGAAAAGACGGGACGAAAGTTTTCAAGTAAGGGCGGTAGAGCCCCTGGGTACCGACTCTCACCGGACCATTTCCAAAAATTCAAGCGGATGTCGGCTCCCGATTGGGCACAAAAAATGCATTGTACTATTGTGCCCAATTGGGAAACACATCTCCTGAGTTGTCTCTCGGCTTGTCTGGCTCATGCACCAAAGAAATGCACGCAGTGAGGAAATTTTCAGTTTGATATAAAATCCCCATCTGATTTCAAAATACTGTCTGCTCGAAAACTAAAGACGCTTTTCCAAAAATACAAGCTTCAGCTTACAACAGGTATTCAGGCTTGTATGGGCCACGTCTTGCGTAAATATATCTATAGAGAGTTTTTAAAAGATACCACGACGGCTGACAGCCACGAAAACGTCGCATGGAAAAGTGAATTCATATTTTTTTCAGTCTCGATCGTGATTATTCCAACTCGCTTACTTTGTCAAATGCAAGTGAACTCTTCTAGAGCTGAATTTCTGTCAGCTATATCCAAGTTCACGAAGAGAATGAATTTTGTCATTGCTTTTTTACGTCCTTCGCAAAACGTGAAATCAGGCATTTTCACTGGTAGTAGTGCAGTTAACGGCAAAGAAATGTACAAAAAAGCGTGATGCACGTGCAAAGTTGTTGTTCTGCCTTGTCAAGCTAATGCTTATTTGACTTTCTCGTCGCCGCCGCATCTTAAACTTCCTATTATCTATTTGATCCGTCAAAAACAGAATATTCTCGGGGCAAATTGAATTGCTCCTGCTGATAGCATCCCAACGTTTTTTCAACTCATCGTTAGTTCCTTCGTTTCTGGTTAGGAAAGTAGGAAATATAAGTTTCCCTTGCCCGCACAAGCTTGGGGAACGAGCCGGGCAAGTGTGGCGAGACAATAGCCGTCGTGTACGAACTCACGAAAAGAACTCAGGAGAAATCTTGTCAGAGAATATAATTTGACTTTGAAGAACATAACAGACCATTATGCGCCACTGAAGACTAAAGTTCTTCGAGCTAGGCCATTTGCTCCCTGGTATAGTGCCGAGTTTGATGTTGCAAAAAGACGCCATCGCAAAGCTGAGAGGGCGTGGAGGAAGAACAAGTCAGAGGCGAGTTTGAAATTGTTTAAGACCCTGAGGAACTACGTCACTCACTTAATTAATAAAGCGCGGACAGAGTATTACACTGATCTCATAAATAAAAATAGTGACAATCAGGGTAAGCTTTTTCGGGCTGCAAAAACACTGCTTAATACGAAAAGCGAACTCTGCTTTCCAAACTTCTCTAATGATGCTATGCTGTCAAATGCTATCGGTGATTTTTTAGTGAGAAAAATCTCAAAAACTGGCGCAGAAATTGATGCTGTGGTACTTGACCAATCCGCAGTAGATATGGTGCCTGGCGACGTGAAGTTTCCAGCAGACAAGCTATCAGCCTTGACTTCGTTCAAGAAGCTTTCTGATGAGGATGTACGAGCGTTGGTGACCAAATCAGCCAAAAGTTACTGCGCCTTAGATCACTGGCTTCCCATAAAACAAAGAGTACAATTTAAAATGTTAATTTTAATTTTTAAAGCTATTAATGGCCTAGCTCCTAATTATATTAGTAATTTAGTTAACATTTTATGCCCTAGCAAATATTTGCTTCGTCGAAACAATGAGATACTATTGGAACCATACAATGGTAAAACCAAGAAAACGCTAGGTGACAGGGCGTTTGCCGTGGCAGCCCCCAGGCTTCTTAATTCACTCCCTCGTGAAATCAGACACGAGACATGTTTTAACACTTTTAAAACTAAGGTTCAGACTTTTTTGTTTCGCATGGCTTTCTGTTAATTTTATCTAATTTAATTGCTCATTATCTTATTTTTAATACGGTGTAATTTAGTTTTTTTTTATGATGTATTTTTAGTTTTTATATGATGTATATAGTTTTCTTATTGCTTTTGTTTATAGTTTTTTGGTATCTTAGATGTAACGCGCATTTGATCATATTCGAATGTTAATTTGCGCGCTATAAGCAATAATAATAGTAATAGAAACTGTTCGCCGATTGGGCACAATAATACAAAGCATTTTTTGTGCCCAATCAGGAGCCGGCATGCGCTTGAATTGTCGGAAATAGGTCGATGAGAGTCGGTACCCAGGGGCTCTTTCGCGCGTACTTGAAAACTTTCGTCCCGTCTTTTCTCCCGACCTGACTGACTGCCCCTGGGTCTCCGAGGATGTTCTTTCCCTAAAATCTATACGTAATAACATAAAAAACTGATGATGAAAAGCATAAACTTTTTATCCAGATAGAATTATCGTACATTATGAAAGGATCAGAATAGCAACATGAAAAATCCTTTTAATTAGCTTTTGATAGATAATCTAAGTCTCTTACGAGCGGTAATAATTAATCGTTTTCAGCTTTTTTTAATAGAGGCCCGCATAAAAAATGAAAAAGTATCAAAACCATTGCTTAAAAAGATTACCTGGGAAGAAGTTAAGCTCGTCTCTGTTGACGTAAGCCACGACGATTAAGCCAAAACTTTAATTCGCACCTTCTTTTTGCATTTAAATCAGCTCTCGTTTGCCCTCGATATCATCGATCCAGGAATATCTTTCCTCGAAAGCTTTAAAGTTACGATAACATACGCATAAAGACATTGTATAAAGAAAATATTCCCCTTGATATAAAGTAAAAACATTCCTTTTTATATGAGCACACTGCAAAATCAACGTCAACAGAGCTTTCATATTTAGTAGCCATTTTGGCCACGTGGGTGATCTTTCCGCGAATGACGTCATTCATTGAAAATTCAAGATGGCGCCCAGACTTATTCAAAGAGTGTATATTAAACGTGTTTTGCAAAATAGCCGCTCATGCATGAAATCCATGCCTAAGATTAGAACTTGACGTTGATTATTCAGTATTCTGTCATATCTTATGCAATTGCATACATGAAACCTTGGATGCAAACTCACAGAACATACAAGAAATATCCTCGCGGATATTGATGCCCCAGTCTTCTACCAAGAGACAAGACAGAAGCGCCCTAATTTTGCCCTAAGTAGATAATCAGTCAGCTAAAACGAGGAACATTCCTTGCATTAATAAGACCTTATTAACGAAAATACAGGGTAAATCGTCGACAGAGTTACCAAAAACTTTATCGTGTAAATACCATTCTACATTATTCGACTTCTTAAAGAGCCAAATCTGTCACAAGTAACGAAAAAAGCTGTCGATTTTTAGTTTTGCTTCGGTATCTTCCACCACTTCCGGGATTCGATAAATTACTCTAAAAGGTAACTTTCAACTCCATACTACTAAATTCCCCTATATGCAAACTTACCACCTACTGTATTAAGCGTTCCCGTTGTGTTCTTCTCGAAAGATTACGTAAAGAATCGTGGCCTTAACCAAAAATGGCGGTCCCTCCGGCTACACGCAAAAGCGAAAGTGGTTCTTGTCTAAGATCCGGGATATTGAAATAGTTTCGCTCCAACACGTCATATATCCACCTTACAATAGAATTCACGCTCGATCAAACATTTCTTGTTATTGGCGGCGGTAGTTCAGTGCAGTTTTGTTTAATATCCAGCTGGAAAGTTAACGAACCTTAAAATCGAAATAAGATAGGAAATTTTGTTCATTAAATGTATGAAACTGATCAAGTATTTTACTTGACAATTTGATGACTACGTTTGTTGTCTGGACGTCAAAGCGAGCTTGCCTCATTATTCTGCGCAGCCTATGCGTTTCGGATCACATGGTACGAGCGAGATTGTGAGTTCGTCTTGGATACGTCATCGGAATCC
Source organism: Porites lobata (assembly GCA_942486035.1). Classification (NCBI taxonomy): domain Eukaryota; kingdom Metazoa; phylum Cnidaria; class Anthozoa; order Scleractinia; family Poritidae; genus Porites; species Porites lobata. Next base: position 1,709,142 of record CALNXK010000049.1, on the reverse strand, counting down.
GTTGGCCGAGAAGGACTGGGCAGACGCCGTACAGAGACTGGGCACGAAGTAAGACATAAGGATTCGTTTACGCTCAACTCGCCCCTAAAGAAACGAGAAAAAAAACTGGGCCGAGGTCACTTTCGCGCAGACTTCTGGGACTGTTACTAGGGAGAGGGAATGGTATATAGATTTAGTAAAATCCAACTATTATCAATGCTATGTTCTGATTGGTTGAGCTACTACTGGGCTATATGTTAAAGCCGACTCGTTGCGAAAAGCGCGGGCTTTTTGGCGGCAAAAAAGGATTTAAGTCTACAATGGGGGACAAAAGTGTTGACACAATTCCGTAAAATGGCCTCTTTTTGCATAGTGGATATACTTACCCCCTTCCCCTGTCTACCCCAACCTCTTCCCCCCAAAATCAATGTTGAATTTTGGACCCTCAAGTCTTTTTTTTACTTCAAACAACATTGATTCGGGGGGTGAGGGGATTTACGGCGTTTAAAAAGAATGAAATAATAAATGAATAAAATGTTTGTTAAAAGCACCCGTTTTAAACAAGTGTGTCAACTACTTTTGTCCCTGATTGTAGCTTTAACTAGCTAAATTTTTTTATTCTCGATATTTTTGACCGACTAGTTGGATTTTACTAAAACAATTATTCCTCGAGCCCTCATGGCCTCTGAGTCAATAGCCCTAGTCAATAGCCTATTGAATCAGAGCCCATTCGGGCTCGAGGAATAATTGTTAAATAGCCAGGGCTAAAAGCGAAGCTCCCCATAATATTTATAGTTTGCTCAAACAAAATGTAAAATCGTGTAATGCTAAGCGGCGAGGGCAACGAGAATGGTGAAAAAGCAAACATAAGTCTAATTTGGAAAAAAAAGCAACTTTGCACGTGCAGCACACTTTGTACATTTGTTTGCCGTTGTTTTGCACGACTACATCTTGAAACTTCCAGAAGCTTCCTAGTTTAATATTTTATGGAGGAAATGTTGTACGTGTTCTTGTTCACTTTTTTTCCACTGTCGCTCATTTTCACCCAGGTGGCGGCTAGCATTTCTCATTTTCTCACCGCCGCTACAAATTTTCATGTTGTTCCTCCAACAAAAAATGTCTCCTCTGTTTTTTCTATCTCGCTCTGACCGCTCTAGCTCTTTTTCTCGCTGAGCTTCGCTGGCCTGTTGCCTTACTTTCTCTTTTTCTGTTTTCCACATTTGTGGATATGACAATTAATCTAACCTTAATACTTTAGACAACAGGATACAGAAACAATTTCCGCTTTCCGTTTTCGTCTTTACTGACTATTTAGTTGTCTCTGCTTCACAAGACGCGGGCTGCCATACGCTTTCCCGCCAAAATAACCTGACATTTGGCATCGGCTTACATGAAGTGGGTGTACGGACGGTCGGCGTTCGTACGCTACGTCATAACCAAATTTTCTTGCTTTCATAGGTTACCAATTTATCTTAGCAATGGGGCTCCGCCACGCGCGCGGGAGCTCCGCTAAAATTGTCCAATTGCTGACTGGTGCGTCCCCAGTAACGATCCCAGAATGAATTGCGAGACATTTCGTCTCCAGTCCCCTTCTCGTTTCTGAAGTAGCGAATAGCATGCAAAACATTCGGTTAATCCTCACTGAACTAACAATATCACGTGAGAAAAAACAATGAATGCACCTTAAGTATTTCACGTACAATTTATTGAAAAAATATGATAACAACAACTATATACTGTTTCATAAAACATTCATTTGTTTTCGTGCTTTACGCGGCAACAAGCCATACCGTTAGCCAATGAAAACTGGACTTCTATAAATATTAACAATTATAAACGTTTCTGTTGAGTAAAGAGAAAGAGACACTACCATCAGATTGCTTTACCCAAGGAAGCCGATCCCATGCTTTTATGCCATATGAATTTATTTTAGCGATATGAATACTTATTATTCCATAGTCATAGAAACTTATTTCATTTGATCTTGGGCGAGGAATGCATCGTTTTGTAGCCTTAAAAATTTAAACTCGACAGCAGTTTGTGGAACCGCTATTTTGAAAGCCTTACAAAATGATTTGCCTTATAAATTTTGTTTTTGGCCTTTTAAAAACTTCAAGTGTGGGAATAAAGATGAATTCATGATTACATTTTCTTCGCAATGTTTCAAACAACAAAAACGCTCTTTTCCATTTCTGAAAGTGATGAGTTCACTGTGAATCTTGCTTCCAAATAATAATTCTAATAGCTGCAGCATTTACACTTCAAAATTTTGTGAAGTGCATCTGTTCGACGGAAATCCTTTACCCACATATCGGCATACTTCACTACTGCAGCCGGAAGCTTTAAAGATGAGGAAGTTCTCTGGCTACACAGGAGTTGAAGGTTCAAGATGATATTATCCGAGGTCAAACTCCAAAACCCAGTTTGAAGGCCAACTCTACCACAGATTGAGGCACTGACTGGTGGTGACACACGTACAGTTCACGCGGATGATCTCCTGGTAGAAGCCGTCTAGGTTCAACAGAAGAAAGTATTATGAATTAGCTTTTAATATCACTCACATTTGACTTACCGGTAAACGTGCTGGTATATGCTTTCAAACGCAGTTTCCTTCCCCTCCGAGAAATCATTTTAAATAACACTTCAATAGGTTATTTCCGAGTTCCAAAACCTCTACCTTGCAAAAAGAGGCTAAGTGCAAAACCCTTCTAAGGAAAATGAGTTTTTATGGATGAGAATAAAAACTCATTTTCATATCAATGGCTTCGCACTTGGCCTCGCTTAAAAACAGAGGCTTGCGGAACCCGGAAATGGCCTATTGGTCAGCTTGCCGCAACAGACGGCTCTTTCACACCTCAAATATATACAATGACGACAAGAAGAAGAAGAAGAGAAAAAAGAAATAGCAATAAAAAGAAATACGAAGAAAGAATCCTAAAAGGCGACCTCTTACTGCTCCCTCCTGTAGCATGACAATAGACCTTGCCTATTTCCTCATATCAAGTTCGAATTCTTTCTAAACGTACCCGATAACCCAGTACTTGAAGATTAATGGAGACTTCTTCTGTTCAGTTGCGTTGTCTGGAATTCGATGGAACATCACTCCATGTTCGACCACACCCTCCACTCCGGTACATGCAAAACGTGCGTGGGGATTTTTCTGCTTTAAGCGCTGTTGAAGGGAAAATGATATTACAATAATTGCTTGAATTTGGCTCCACTTTTCGCATATTTGTGCAAAATACGCATTACTGTTATTACAATCAAAATCAACAGTACGAGCGGTAGCAGTCTCCTCTATTAACACCTCGTATAAGATACACTGGCACTTTAAGAAAGAAAAAAACAACAAATTGCGTCACCATGAGGTCATTTCCAACTCTCTACAAATCAGCGCACGAGAAATCGCTCAGTTATTGTAAAATGGTTTTTCGACGTACCTGCTTGTAATAAGGAGAAAATAACCTACGCATGGAGAGACAGGTTGTCTGAAACGTGTTCACCACCTCTGCATGTACGAGTCCTCCCGTAGTGGGCGCATCGCCATCATTCGGACAGACTACAATGCCATGAAATGAATCCCAGCTCACATAATGAAACAAGGTGTTATCTATACCACCAGTCAACCTAGCATGACAGAAAACACAGTCAACTATGGTCGTGTTTGTGTTGTAGTTTACGTTTTTTCACTTAGTCGAAAATATAATAATTATTGAATCAAAAAAAATACACCAAAAAGTCACGGATAAACGTGGACCACAACAAAACCACAACCTAAACTCACACAAACTGAGCACGGGTGTAGATGAACACTCTTTTGCTGTTTAAAGTACTATTGCGGGTGAAATGTCAGAACAGAAATCAGCCAAGCTATCAATTGAAGAAAAACTATTTATTGGGAACCATTTATTGGGGATCTCAGTAGGGACCTTATAATTAAGATCTGAGGACAGCGACGGCAGCGAAAACGTCGCTGAAAAAGTGAATTCGCGTTCTTTCAATCTTCATCACGATTACTCCAAGTCACTAACTTTGTCAAATGTAGGTGAACCCTCCAAAAGTTGAAATCCTAAGAACCATATCCAAGTTCAGAAAGAGGGGGGAAACTTCGTCGGCGCTTGCGTAGTTCCTCTGTAAAACGTGAAAAGAGGCATTTTCACGTCGTAGTCGTGCAGAGACGGCAAGGAAATGTACAAAAAAGCGTGATGCACGCTCAAAAATTGTTGTTTTGGTTATTTAACCTATTGCTTTTTTGACGTTCTAGTTGCCGTCGCCGTCGCCTACGATGGCGACGGCAGCGGGAACGTCTTAAATACAATTGGTTTAGATCCCGTTTACACGGCTCCGGTAAAATGTTTCAATGGACAATTTTTTTCCCATGCAAACCGTTTACACGGAACCGTGCAAATTCTGCTGCAGATAGCAGTACTGTTTGCCGTTCAAAACTCATGGCAAGGTCTCGCAGGTCCCGTGTAAACGTTAGGCAGATCAGTATAAGTTTTTGTCCGTTTAAAAATTTGTCGAGACCCGTGTAAAAAGGGGTCTCAGTAAGCAAAACAAAAACTCTGCACGTGCATCATAAAAACTAACTTCGCCCAGCTAACGAAAACTAACTTCATTGACTTGAAAAAAGTAACGACAAAGGCGATAAATGTTACTGTCTCTGTACTCGGACGCGGTCCCCTCTCGGCTCTCCTCAGTTCCAACTTTATAATTTCTCTACAGTGGAACCCCGTTAATGCGACCACCGTTGGGCCATAAAATCCTGGTCGTAATAACGAGGTGGTCGCATTAACGGGGTCCTCAAAATAATAAAATGACTCAATGGTTTTACGTTTGGTTTGAAAGAAAATGGCCGTAATAACGAGGTGGTCTTATAAACGGGGTGGTCGTAAGGCGGGGTTCCACTGTACTTTTAAGTAACTGGATGACATGGAATAATAGCGAAAAAGTTTGAAATCAATTTTTCAGCGACGTTTTCATCTGCCTTAAGGTCCTTAACATGCTCACTTTGACGGTTATACTTACTTTCCTGTGACCACCTGAGACAAGTCCGGCATATTTTCAGGCAAACTCTTTCTGAACGTTCCTGCAGAGTTGAGAGAGAACTGGGACCGCAACGATCTCAGTTTGCCTTTGGCTCCAAAGCTGCCCAGACTTCCAGAACTATCGGACCCTGTGCGGCGAATAACCGAGGGTATACTCCCACTATCATTAGAATCTACTTCATCTGAAAAGCGGTAATGTGAGAAGACAAGGAGCTTATTTGATCTGGTGTAACACTGTTTTAAATAACCACAAATCAGTCTCTGGTTGGACTTTCAATTATCTGACTAACTGATTAATTGATTGAATGACTGACTGTTTGGCTCAGTCCTTGACTGAACGGGTGGTTGCAAACAGAATGATCGATTGACTGGCAAAGAGCTATCAATTGAAGCTTTCAAATCTCTTTAAATAAGGTGGACAATTAACCTTTTTAACTTGACCGACCCACTGATGTGAGTGTTATACTTCTGTGACTGACTGACTGAGTGATCGTTTTGCAGAGTGATCGGCTAACTTACCGACTCAATAACTGGCTTAATGGCTACCTGGCTAAGGGACTGGCTAACATTGACTGGACTGGAAAACAAACTGAACAACTGACTGCTGCCTTGCGAAAAATTCAAACAAACTTATTGAGTGATTGATGACTCTCTAATGCCTTAGCGGATTAGTTCACTAACAAACTTCTAACTGTTTAGCGAACGTCACTAAATAAGAGTACAAGTACCTTGTAGTCTCAAGTTATCTAAACTGCCGTGCTTTTTCTGTGAGGTGAGAGTGTCGGAGCCACCAAAGCTTGAAGACGACTTCTGTAGCATTGTCGTTGGGGGACTCATAAGCAGGGCGTCAGCTGAGGCCAGTGGAGGATTGCGAGGGCTCCGTAAACTGAAGAAAAATAGTAGTATATGTACAACAAAGTAATAGGTAAGGAATAACTTGCGAAGATATAGCAAGTAATCCTAGTACATGTTCCGTCAAATCCTAAGGTTAGCACTCCATGCCACGAATGAAGAAACGGGCAAAGGGCTGTATATCCGAGTTGAATTATGATTTCGTGCGTTGTATTTAACTCCTTACATGCAGTTTTCTTGGGCTACCAGAACGCACGATATTTCACGGTATACCACTCAAAGGCATTGCATGACTGGTGTGTAGTAAGGGGCATGAATGAGCCTTGTAAATTTTTATACTACATGTATACTACAGATAAAATATACATGAATACAAAAACAGGAAAAGGTGCAAAGGAGCACACTAATATTCAACTAGTCTGATCACGATTTGAACGCTGTGTGCTTGAAGGCACATCGCTGTGAAAATCGTTTTGAAATGTTCGGTTTTCCACATTGAATTTTTAGTTAATTATAATTAGCTTAAGTCTGTCACTAACTTAAACAGCGAGCACGACCATGAGTTGGCTGAAAGATATTACAATTGGAGGCTTCACGAAAGTTTTTCCACTTTACAACTTAACTGAAAATATCTGCTCTGACAATTAAACCTAACGTTTTTATCACTGTAAATTCTTTACATAAAACATAAAAACTGTATCTACGTTTACTAATTATGCACTGTACCTTGCTTCACAAACAGAAGGAATGTCCATGGATTCAATTTGATGCCAGGTATTTTTGACTTGATCCACATAGTAAGTATTCGGTGGAGGGTGGCCCTCAGCCCTTCATAATAAATAAATATAAATATAACATAATATAAAAACAACAAAAGGAATGAAATGTATGTAAATTTCACCATAATTTATTTACAATGTGACAGAGTTATAGCTCAGTGTGAAAGTACACGACGTCAAGTGTAAGGCTTCGAGCGTAACACTAAAGACAAAATAAAAAAACTGAAATGTTCATATGAGGCCTTAAACTACTGTCCGTTTTAAAAAATAAAAATCCAAGCTTTTGCCGATCAGCGGCATCAACAGGGATGAGGAAATATTCCACGTGGCGCTATAAATATATACGAAACTGGTGTAATGGTAAAATGTGTAAAAGTTGAATAAAAAGTATACATGTAACGGTCTAATGACCAAGTGCCTCTGGACAGGGGTCTCTCAAAATGCATAAAATATTTGTCTGGAAAACACTAAAGACAAATTTATGATACATGTAGTAAAGTTACTTGCCATTCAATACATGTAACTTCCTCAGTATGCTTACCGTTTTGAGATACCTCCCGCCTCTAAAAGGACACACATAAGCCAATGTTTCTAAACAAAAAAATGTAGTAGTTTATTCATGAATAATACTAATCTAACAAAATTAATGTGGTTTTCTCTATATTTAACTTTGTTACTGCGATAAGAATAGAAATAATATAATAGATAAAAAGTCCCTTTACTTTAGGTCAGGGCTACAAAGCAATACTTCTATATACATTTATTTTTGTACACTTAGGCAGGTCTGTTTGCATGGGAGTGGGGTTGAGAGATGCTTCAGTAAATCTCAGAATCAGTAGGCATCAGATTGCTGAAGCAGGCGTCAGTTTAACACAATTCTCACAATCACTAAAGTGAAAAACAAGAAATCCACACAACAATAGTAGCCAAATTCTTATAACAGCACCCTTAGCTGGTATTTAACGAAGACACCACCTGTAAATTGTCAGTACTCTTGCAAATGTTCCCACATGTTATCTCTTAGCCTGAAAACTCCCCCTGTATACCACCACCCTCCCTTTTCCCTCTTTTCTTAAACCAATACTACATAAATCACTATAGGCATGTCTTACCATTCCTACTATGAGCAAGAAATATCTTGCTGAAGGTTCACGATACTCTTTGTCCTCTTCTCTTCTGCTCTTAGAACTTCTTCTTGTTGGAAAAACCTGGAGACAATTTATTTTCAAGTAATGTGAACAGTGCTCGAAAAACAACAACCACAAAACTTGAATTCTAGCACTGCGTCCTTAGGGCAAGCACTCACGTTTGTTTGCCAAGGGCAGCTGCTTGCTTGTCTTAGCTTATGATTTTGTTAGGGAATGACTTGCCTGGATCCATGCCCGTCAGGCAAGTGAGCAAATTAAAAGTTTTGTTGCCCAGTAAGAAAAGCTACCTGTCCCAGACAACCAGACAGGACTTAGGTTTGAGCCCTAGTGAGAAAACAGAGTGATCTTCTCAAGTTTGTTCTCAGGGTTCTCTCCTACCGGTCCGGTAGGACAGAGAACCTTGGAACGAGGTTTTGATCTTCTTGCTTTTGTACCTACATGAAAATGTGTAGGGTGAAAACTAAGCATACACAGTTGGACCCTACCAAGCAACCACCCTTAGGTAAGGGACGAGTGGCCACTTTTAAAAAGGTTCTGTTTACAGTGACTAACGAAATCTGACAAGACCATACCATGGGGTGACTGTGAATGGAGCCAAGTAATACGGTTAGACTACACCTTGAATCAATAATATATATTTAAAAAGCCGGTAATTTAGCTTAATTGAGCACAGATGAAAAAAAAAAAGAAAAGAAAAAGACAAATCAATCAATAAATAAATCAATAAAAATAAAAATGAAAATGAAACAACCTACCTCCCTCCAGATAACAAGCTGTCCAACACGCTGCTCTGCACTCATGGCCAGTAAACAGTGATATTTACAATATAATACAACATCTTCTAAATCTTCTCTTGGTAAATGATTAGCAACTAAATATCCCTGCAAAGTGGTAATGGGAAATTTATAAAAAATATACTCAAACAAATTATAATGCTTTTAGTTGATTTTAATCATGGAAACCAGCTCTTGTATCAAGAGGACAAATTTTTGCTGCCGACATTCACAAACTCAAGCGCCCCACTTAGTGTTGCTACATTCTACTACAAATTCAAAATGCATAAGAGTTTTATATGGGCAATAGAAACAGATTCACAGAATGCCTGACAAAAATTATTAATCCATACCTTATAAAATATGCTAGATCCTAAAATTGTATATAATCTTCTAATTTGAAAATAGTCATCTGCCTGAAGGGAAATGAAAGAAAAAAATGTAGCTGTAAAGACAAACTACAGAACCCCTCAAAATGTAAGTTGGCTTTAACTCGTTCTTGTTGTTCTCATTGGATCAAGTGCAATCACTTGGGTTGAGGTTTACACCTTAGAATTGTTTAGGTTTTTTAAAGGATGGAACACTTGAAGGAATCACTTATTGGGATAAAACCGACTTACAAATTCTCCATAATCAGCTGCTTCCAATTCACTGAGGCAGCAATGAACATCCACCTAAATACAGCATACAAACAAAATATATTAAAAGGACTGCTATGAACTGACAGCATTGTTAAAGAATGCAGTGTGCTGAGAAACATTCTAGGGAGAAATCTAGGGTGTCCAGCATATGATTTCTATACAAAAACTAAGAATTCCTAGTTGCCCAAGATAAAAAATAAGGTGCCAGGGGCCTTGAGTGATGCTAGAGCACAGCGCTGTCAGCATGATACATACTCTACATGTATATCAGTAAAAAAAAAAAGATAACAATTAAACACTCAATATGAATTCAAGAACCGTTCTCTTCCACTGTTAACATTAACAGTGTGCTCTTTCCTTTTTAAAGTAGATAATTTTCATAAGAAACAAGAAATGTTATTATAACTCATGAGGACAGGCTGACCCAAATAATTGAACAATATGCTTTCATTTAGTAACTCAGTGGGTGCTCAGCCACAAGCTTACCTCCGTAGTTAAAGGTAGATTCAGCCACTGGACACCAGGAAAAATATCTGGTAAAGTAACATTTTGGCCATCTTTATCTGCTGCACCGGGAGGCTTTCTTAGAGCTTTCTCAAACAACAGGGAGAAAAGGTGGTCCAGCCATGTTTTGTTTATCTTTTCATAGAACGCCCTGTACAACAAGTTTTTGATTTTCATAGTGTTCAGGAAAAGGCCATGAAACATATACAGATTTTTCATGGTGTACAAATTTGTGGCAATTTAATGGGATGGAAAATTCATGGGTCATGATTATCCCCTTAACGGGGAATTTTTAATGGGCCACGAAGATCTCAGAGTACTTTTCTGACCCTTTCACCACATTTTTCTGGCCCATGAAATGTATTTTGTGCCTTGTCCTCTGACATTTTCATGGGTTAAATTAATGGCTAAATGGTACCATGAAAATGGCGTTAAAACCCCATTGAAAGTTAATCATTTCAAAAACTACCCAGGTAAAAAGTCAGGCGGGATCCCGGCGGGATCCCGCTAATCCCACCTGGGATCCCGGGTGGGATTAGCGGGATCCCGCCATTCCCACCTGGGATTAAAAATTAATCCCACCTGGGATCCCGCCTAAAACACGGGATTATCACATCCCACCTGGGATCCTGGGTGGGATCCACACATCCCACCCGGGATCCTGGGTGGGATTCACATATCCCACCTGGGATCACACATTGTCACCCAGGATCTTTACATACATCCCACCTGGGAACATTGGGATAATTTCACATGTACGATCCCACCTGGTATTTTAGAAGATTTATTCATACTTGCAAAAGTTAAGTCAAACTTAATTAAGAAGACTTTTAACAGCCATGTATAGGTTATATATAATTATGTGTTAAACATATCTTAGCAAGCAGTCTAATTAACTTATTATTCTACATTTCTGCATGTGGAGTTAAAAATACGGCTGGAATTTATCGTCTTCCTGTACCCAATTTAATTTCAAAGGACAACTTATTGTATTAAATTACAAATGTTTTTTTATAAGCAGAAAATGACACCATCGTTCATAAATTGTCCTGTACATACATGTAAAAATGACTTTCAACAAAACAACATTTATTTCATACAAACACACAAAAAGCATACTTCCAACGTAAAAAGCAGTGTTTAAAACTAAAAAACTTAAAAATCATTTACTACAATTTTTTTTGTGCTTGCGGATAGTTTCTTAGTGAGAAGATCTTTGTAAAGCATTAATGAATCGCTACATCCATCATTCCTGACTTAACTTTCCTTTCTAGCTTTTCCCTAGAGTTTCTTCACTTGAAATGATACCTCCATGCATCATTTTCTTCTTTTATATTAGCTTCGATCCTTCGTCTTGATTATGGACGACTCCTGAATAGAAATTCATGGTCAAAACTGCGAAACGCTAGCTGCTGTCCTCGGTGTTTGTCAGCCATTTTGTTTCCACTAGTTCCTAGGGAAGCCCGTGAGTTCAACACATGCGTATTCAGCGTTTTATCGTCACATGGGCCTTTTCAACCAATGAAAAGGTGTGAAAATTGGCTGATTCCACGCGGGCACTTTCAAGTCAAAGAAGACGAACTGTAAAGCATGCGTCTTTACAAGAAGACGCTTCTTTTTACTTCAATTTAAAGTCGTTTTCCTGCCAGGTTCAACAAAAAGTATTCCTAACGTTGGTAAGTGATGTTTTTCTCAATTTGAGTTTCGATTTACCCGTGTTGTCTCCCCTTTTTGCGTACCTGAACCACAGGTAACCCAGGCTCTGTGATAGTACCACAGTAAGGTTCCAGTAAAATTACAGTGTTTGTATGGGGTAAAAAAATCATCCTAAAATTTCTAGGAAATACTAAATAAAGATCAATGGAACTTACTTTGCAGTTAATTGTTGTTGTCCTTATTGCTCCAACGAAGTTTCGTGATAATTTGCAGTAATTTGTTCAAATTCACTCTATCTACAATAATAATATACAAGGTCGGAAACACGAGGTGCCATTTTCGCCGACATGCTCTCATTCAACACAACTTTTTCCACGAAATTCGAACTCCAACGGAAAATAAACATGCCAGGATCGTAGAAATAGGATAGCAGCAGATATAGAAACCAATGAAGCTTTCTCAGATAGAGAAACGAATCCCACAGACTTTGACAAACTCGAAGAATATAATCCAAACACACCGAGAATACGCTCGCCGAAGCAGCCGGGCCAGATCAACGCGCGGCCAAGAAAATGAAGCCTGGGTACTGTACAAAAAAATTCCATCCCGGGGGTCCTGGGGTGACCTTTCTAGGGACCGATACATCATTTGCCCAAGGCCACCCTTCCCTGCTGGAAAAATACTTGATAGAAGGCAATTGTTCTTCCTAGCCAATCACTATGGCCTGTTATAAAGAGATTATTTTCCTCTCGAACTATATTCAGCTCCTGGCGCTGGTCCTCAGAAAGTTTATCAAACATCAATAGGGCAAGGTTATAAGGGCAAAGGAAAGAACAACGAAGGACGATTTACAAAACTTAAAACGAGCAAAAGATATAAGTGAATTTGGGCTCTTACCGAGGCATTTGTACAACAGGACCAAATTCAAAGAGAGGTGTATCACGATGATTCGCCTATTTAACCGATAGAGCGTTCACTTGTAATGACAAGAAGTCGGCATGTTAATGTTACTGCCGCATTAATCGCTAAATATGTTAATCGCGCTAGTTCTTTGTTTACTAGTGCACGTGCCTTTCACAATCGTCTCAGTTATCGCAATTCATATTCTGTCGCAATTTTCTGTATAATTTTTGAAATTAGTTTGTAAGCTTCCCCGTTTATTTACGATAGTTTCGCTCGAGAGTTCACAGCAACAGTATCTCAGTCATCATCTACCTTTTGTTCAACCTTGTTTTTAGCCCGCCTTGTAAGCATTTCGCGTTGTTATTTCATTAGTTTCATTACTGTTATTTGCATTCCTTAGTAAAAGAAATGGGACGTATTGTAACTCCGCAGACTCTCCTGATTATATTACTTTTTTTTAGCCATTTAAATTCAGGCGCGTGTGCGGGGTTTGCTCTGGCAAATGGTGATTGGCTTGGAAGAACAATTGCCTTCTATCAAGTATTTTTCCAGCAGGGGAGGGTGGCTTTGGGCAAATGATGTATCGGTCCCTAGAAAGGTCACCCCAGGACCCCCGGGATGGAATTTTTTTGTACAGTGCCCAGGCCTCATTTTCTTGGCCGCGCGTTGATCTGGCCCGGCTGCTTCGGCGAGCGTATTCTCGGTGTGTTTGGATTATATTCTTCGAGTTTGTCAAAATCTGTGGGATTCGTTTCTCTATCTGGGAAAGCTTCATTGGTTTCTATATCTGCTGCTATCCTATTTCTACGATCCTGGCATGTTTATTTTCCGTTGGAGTTCGAATTTCGTGGAAAAAGTTGTGTTGAATGAGAGCATGTCGGCGAAAATGGCACCTCGTGTTTCCTACCTTGTATATTATTATTGTAGATAGAGTGAATTTGAACAAATTACTGCAAATTATCACGAAACTTCGTTGGAGCAATAAGGACAACAGCAATTAACTGCAGAGTAAGTTTCATTGATCTTTATTTAGTATTTCCTAGAAATTTTAGGGTGATATTTTTACCCCATACAAACACTGTAATTTTACTGGAACCTTACTGTGGTACTATCACAGAGCCTGGGTTACCTGTGCCTGAACAAGTTGGATCGGTCACCTTCGATCACGCTTCGATACTCGTTCGTTTCAATTCTAAAACGTCAGGTTGTTTTTGTGTTCATTTGCCTTAAAATCTCAACTTTTCTGTTTGCAGATACTTATTCGTTGCAGTCAAAAGAAAAGTGTATGGCACTGAAGAGCACGACATCAGCCAAAAGTCTACACGATAAGCAAATTAAGCAAACTTTAACTTGGGGTTTCGATGAAACTGCTCCATGAAAATACTGCATTTGTGTTGTGTGTTCGTGGTATTATATTGCTATAGCTTTCAATTTTTCGTGTCAAAACCCATTTCTTACCAATGTAAAAGATATTCTTATTCATATGTGTATACTATTTTTACTATTCTGGTGATTTTTACGAGGGTATTTTAAACACTACATTTACTTGAGCAGATCAAAACCTACCTACAAAAAAGACTATGTCAATTCTATGTAATTTCTGTTTGAACTCTAATTAAAGGCTGTGTATGATGTGCATGAAGAAATTTCAGGAGACACTGCTGGATCCTCAACAGAGGAAGTGAATGACATGGGTAAGTTTTCCATTGTAGAATACAACATCAATATATTTCTATTAAAAATGCCAACTAAAATAAATAATTGTAAAATGCAATGATATTTTTAACGTACATTGGAAGGCACTGTGGCCTAATGGTTAGCGTAATGACTCTGGATTGAATGGTCGGGTTTGAGCCCTGGCCGGGTTCATTGTGTTCTGTTCTTGAGCAAGACACTTCACTCTTATTCTCCATCCAGGTGTATAATTAGGTACCAGCGAAATAATGTTGAGGGGTAATCCTGCGCTGGACTTACATCCCATCCACGGGGGAGTAAAGTACTCGTAGTCGCTTGATGCTACTGAAACCAGGATAAGCTTCAGCTGTATGCGCCACTTGGCTTGATGCCGACTTTACCTTACACAACGCACTAACTTGCACCTTGAACCTTTTTTGATAGACCTTCTGGTTGCTTTTAATTTACCGTTGATGACTCAAACCCCCAAAACTTGAAACTTTTCAAATTTCCACTGAGGGGTTCCAATTGTCCAGACTCAACTGCACTACAATACACCTGTAGTAAATTGTGTTAATCTAATTTGATCTTTTTCTCTTTAACAGTTACTATCGGGGAGCCGAAATACAACATTAAAACAGACAGAGAGTGTTTTGACAAAATTGTTAAGCATTCTTCTTCACCCTTGGCATTAGTGCCAAACCTCTTGGACAATCTCATTCCAAAAGAGGTCCAGCGCATCTCAAACATCAAGGGCATGAACGGCAAAACTCCCTTGAACCCAATGGTCCTGGCAGCCATTAAAGGTAATGTATTTCTCTACTTTTAATACCAGACAGACTGGCCTACCACAATTATAATTGTTGCATTTAATTGTAATTACTTGTGAGTAGTGTCTATAATTTTAAAAAAATAATAACAAATTTGGCTTCAACAGAACTGTAATAATTCCCTTGCAGTAATGCATGTTGCCTATAAAAATAAAGACTATAGATTACAGCAAAGACAATGTTAATTTTCTGACCTGGGAATTTGCTCTATAACCATGCAAATTATATACCCTTATAAATATATACCTAGCTATAGGGATATTATTTATGATAATTCTAATAAAATATTTTTAATCTGTAGGACAACTAAAAAGACAATTCAAGTGGAGTGACGAGGAGTTGGAGAAGAACTGGGGAGGAAAGACTGGTGTCCAGCAAAAAATTGCTGATAAGTGCAGAAACTTAAATAAAGCCAGCAACAAGAAAAACTGATGAAATTAACATTGTTTTTCATATATTTCTACCATTTATACATGTATAATCAACTGGTTTTTTTTTTCCAAAAGATTTAATCACATATTTGAATGTTCTGCAATGACTGAATATTGTATATGTAGACTTATTAAGGTTGCATTTTATTCAAGACTTACATGTATATTAACTCTATGTTCCTAATAAATTTGCAGATTAAGTTAAAAATATGGTGCAGAAGTTATATGTCTTCAAATCCCTCTACGATAAATATCAATTTCCTGTGTATGACAGGGTGGGATGGCAGGATCCCATCAATTTAACAACCTGCATTCGATGCTGCCAGGAAAGGTAGGATATCCCATCTGATATCACAGGTGGGATATCTTTGATCCCACCCGGGATTTCAGGCGGGATCCCGGGTGGGATTGGCGGGATTTTTACAAATCCCAGGTGGGATAGTTTCTTGGACCCCACCCAGGATTTCAGGTGGGATCCCAGGTGGGATTGGTGGGATCCTAGTTGGGATCCCAGGTGGGATGCCTCCCTGGACGTTCCATAATCCCGGGCAGGATCCCAGGAGGGATCCCGCCTATTTCTGGCGGGATCCCACCTGGGATTAACCTGGGATCCCAGGTGGGATTGGCGGGATCCCGCCTCACATTTTTACCTGGGTATGCTTACCTTAATCTTTCTCAATGTGCTTTCTATGTTATTTAGAAGAGTATAATTATAAAAAACTTGGAAACAAAGACAATTCTGAATCAAACTAGCTTGAATACTGATTCAACCTAAGAATGACAAATTTTACCTGCAACATACACATATATGCCATACCTGGTCTGGTTCATTATCTTCTTCACTGGAGGTGATTGTCAAATACAATGCAACATGAGTAATGCTCTTGAGATCAGGTTTGGAAGGTGCTGGTGCCTCTCCACTTATCAACTTGATGAGGTGACTGTCGTTCTTGGGTGGGGTCTGGTGAAGTATGACTGGTGAGGATATCTTGGGCTGGACAAGTCTTTGTATTCAGAGTAATCTGAAAAAATTTTTGTAAAGGTAATTTTTTAAGACTGTCATTTAACAGAGAAGGTACATTGACAACTGAATTAGCTTAGATATTTGGCGTTGACAGACTCTATTTCCTCCACTGAGAAAAAGATGCAGAATATAACCTTAAAATTAATTAGCATTTACATGTAAAGGGGTAATTACACTGTAGAATGGTAAATTTGAGACTAGGGGAGACTGCGAGACTCTGGTTTCAAAATTTGAGACCCAGAAATAAGCATTTTTATCAAAGCTGGGCCAAAGGCTCTACATCGAAAAAAACTCTCAGTGCCAGATGATATTTTGAGAGACTGGTACAAATAATTAAAAGCTAAATAACATGACGATTTTTAAACATGTAAACTGAAATAGTTTCTTTGTTTTAACATTTTTTGACGTAAGTGTATTCTATACCACTGTTTAAATTTGTACATTTTCTCGATACTGATAAGATTTCTGGTGGATTACACAATTGGATGCAAGTTGAGATCACCTCTGTGAATTGCATCATTGCATAATGACAGAGGACCTACTGATAAGCTTTACTGCAAAGTGCAGAGATGTCACTAAGGGCTAGGGGGCAGGGATTTCCCAGGGGATGTAGTTCAGATTTCAAGTGACCGGTATGATCAAATGGGGGCAAAAATAAAACCCAGCAAGAATATCCCTAGGGCTCCTAACAAAACCCCAAAATATCCCATGCTGATCTTCTGAACCTTAAACATTTCTAAATTAAAGTTATTTCCACAAGAAAGGTTAGTTTGCACTTTGCGTTATGCTGAAAGTGAGGGTTTTTAAAACTTGGGGATTTTTGAAACAAAGGAGAATAGAATTTCAAACAAGAAGAAAATTGAACCATCAAAGAGATCTATTTCTGTATAACTTATGCAGATACATGTATAAGTTACCTCCATTGGACCCATGATGGCAGCAAGAATTGTATGAACATTGCTAGAGTTAAGATCCAGTTTATTCAATGAAAGAAGGACATCACCTGAAAGATAAAAAGCGTAGTAATGACATATATTATCAAGACTTCTGCTGATTAAATGTACATTATGTCCACAAGCAATAAATGTGTATCTGCCAACTGTTTCTGAGTTGAATTCATGAAATTTTTGTCTTGTCAGAGCCATGATTTCTAGAAATGCCCTAGGGACTACCGCAGATGTCCAACAACTTACTCAAGACTTCCAAATGTCGAAAATGTCCACAGATGTTCTGAAGACCTTTGAGCATTTCTGATGGTATTTAAAAGGCAACAGTTTTAGCGTTTTGTGATACAGATAGGACCCTTAAGGGCCTTTTTTAGAATGTTTTCAGGAAAATTGCATTCAATTTTCATTATTTTTCATTTGATAAAGAACAATTCGTCCACTAGATTTCTGAGTTAGGTGTGAGATTGATGTCTTTAGTCTCCAGGCATGAGACTCACACAAACCCGTGAGAGTTTCCAGGTATAACTGCCCACAAACTCACATCACAATACATGTGTTGTGTGACAACTGAAAAGTCACAATGTTCAATTTACATAAACAAATTCAAGGTTCCCCTTGGAAATATAACAATGATCTAAGCATGCATACCTATTCTCAAATCTCCACTGCGCAAAGCAGGCCCATCAGGAACAAAACCCTTGATATAGAGCCTTGATCCTGAATAGCTATCAGTCTGAGACAGTTTTCCAGCTTTATCTCTCCCAGGAATAATACCAAGCAACGTTTCAAAGTCATTCTTTGATCCAGAGTGAGCCTTTCGAGGAGTTACAATCAGTTGTACCTCTTTCATGAAAAAGCGCCCAGTCAACCTGTTGAGACTATTTATTCCCTCCACGACTCCATAAGAACTCGAATGTTTTAAATTCTTTTCATTATTGTTTTTATCGTCGGCTTTGTCCCGCTTCAACCCGGGAAATATTTTCTTCACCGAGTTTAAACCTCTAAGCTTCCCTTTCTCCCGGGCATCTTCAAAGCCGTTGTCAGAACGGTCAGTGTACAAGGAAGACTGCGGACTGCAGACTGCAGACTGCGGACCAGGGGTAAAATGCAGACTGAGTGTAAAATGCAGACTGCAGACTGAGAGTAAAACGGGTCCTTACAAAGTGCGAGGCAGCGAGGCGTCCGAGGCACCGTGCGAGGCGTGCGAGGCATGCGAGGCACACAAAAAATAAAAAAAAATTTAAAAAATTTATTTAAAAATATAAAAAAAATATAAAATGTCAAAAATGGTTTTTTGTAACACGAAAAAAAAATTAGTCTCGACGGGGTTCGAACCAACGACCTCCCGATCACCGGCCAAACGCCTTATCCACTTGAGCTACGAGAACATTTTGATTTACTTGTCGATAAACTTGTTATTAACAACAACAACATAAGCTTTATTTGCATGACTATAATTATGTAGTTACAGTATTGCAAAAGCTTTAATATAAAAAAAAACAAACAAACAAACAAACAAACAAATCATAACAATGATAATGCAATGATGACTGTAGTCAATCAAGTGTCATCAGCATGACTTGATAACAAATTATTACGTAAATCATTACATAATGAGACAAATTTCAACAAATGTGAATTTACGGAAAAATTCTGTGAATTCATCAATTTAATTATTAATTCTGTGTAAGATAGCTGATCAAAATCGACAAAATTTTGTTGGATTTGATCGTAGAATTTCTCCCTTGGGATTGAGTATTTTGGACAATGGAAGAGAAAATGAAATTCGTCTTCAATTATACCAGAGTTACAAATAGGACAGAGTCTATCGTTGCGGGAAGTTTGATTATATCTTCCAGTTTCAATCATGAGTTTGTGGTTACTTATACGAATTTTCACTAAATCTTTCCTATTCGCAGAATTTCTAATTAAGTCTAGATAACTTGAAATTTT
>CALNXK010000049.1:1600000-1685000 GCA_942486035.1 Porites lobata | reverse complement strand
GATTTCACAATCTGTTATTATTACAGTCTTTGCTGGAATACCAACTCGAGCTTCATCAACCCAAATTCCCCTCACATTGCCGTAGATGCGGCTATCGGAAACCAACAAACTCCCTTTATTAAACACCCTTATTCCGTAAGCAAATGCGTTGTCTGCGCTTCTATGTCCACTTATTACCGGGGCCTAGCCGAAGGCTGGCACCGGTCATAAAATGCAACGCGTTTCTGTGTTTTCATAGTTACATTGTTAGAGATATATCGCTGACTGAGATATATCGCTGGCTCCTTACTTTCATTGAAATCTTATCCGCCATTTTGAAAAGCACGAGGTATGGTGGAGAGTCAAGAGAAAGATTATAGCTTTTTGGGGACGACACGTTCCCCAACCTTTGCGATGTACTAGTTTATGAGCGAAAACTTGAGAGTGAATATTTGGAGAGACAAATTTACGAGCGATCGCTTAAAATCCATCGTGAAACTTAGCGAGAAAATAAGCCACTTATCAAAGTTATCTACATTGAGTGAACCTTCCATCATGAAATTTATCGAGAATCAATGCGAACACTTATCAAAGCTAACTTTATATCATCTTAAAAAACGTGCTGCAAGGCGATCTAGACGTGCTCGTGAACTGAGCAGAATTCCACTGCAATTTCTAAGAGGTCTCAATAACAAGAATAGCATGTTGAAGAAATTTGTCTTCAAAAAGATTTCACTGAAGATTTCAACGATTCACATATCGAAGTCTTCAAAGCTCCATCGCTATGTTAATAAGGTGAGAAAACTTTATCATGCACGATATAAATGTAATAACAAACGGGATCCAAAGATAATTAACTTCAATAAAATGGCTATACCCAAGAAAGCTTATTTGTCTTTCTGTATCACAGGATAATGAAACCAAAATGTAAAGCACGTCGATATTTATCATTGTTTTCTTGCAATTGTGTGAGTCATATGACCAATTATAATATGTGAATTTCAAACTAAGTAAATCCAGGACTCAATACAACACTGATCATCATGAAGTAATAATTAGACCTTTTATGCAAAATCACAGCTCAACAATGCGGTTGATCTCTCCTATTTCCTCTGAGAATTTGATGCAGTCAAGATTAGGTGAACTTGGTTTACAATCAATAGATGTTGGCGGTGCAGGTGATTGACAAAAGTGGCCCCGGTAAAATTCACGAAGTGATTGTTGTTTCACATTTAGTCAAGGAAGCTGATGAGTTTTGTCCGTTAACGGCTATTCCACTGCCCTTGCTGTCCTTGACTGTGCACTCTATGAACTTTGCTGATGCACGATCAATGTAGACCACCATTACATCTGATGTACGATTCCAAAAAATGCATTTATGGAATTCCACATCAGCATCTGGGACAACACAAATACTGAGATTTGCTGTAAAGGCAATCTTATGGAAAAAGCACTTCTTGCGCAATAAAGGATTATTGCAGTTTATGGTGACATCTGACCTATTTTCCAGAGCCACCAATGCGATTTCTATAATATCAGCGGTGTCGTGTAAATCATACTGTCCATTTCGAAGAAGGATAATTTTCTTTTCCGAAAATTCTTTTCCGGTACGTTCCATAGAGCGTTGAAGGCTCTCAGAGGAGGCAACAACTTCCCATGTACCGTCCAAGGCTAATCACGCAGTCCGAGTCCTTTCAAAGCCAAGGCTTTCCTTGTGTATCCCTTCCAGCAGGTAGGCAGAATCTCAATATAGTCTTCGGAATCTTGAAGCGAGTTTTTGTAATTACTCAGCTTGAGATATGCGTTTGCTCGATTATTGAGCAGACGGGGGTCCGGTCGCATTCCTTTCTCATACACTTCAAGGGCACTTGTGTATGCATCCACGGCTTCTTTAAAACGACCTTGCTTGAAGAACGTGTTTCCTTGTAAACGAAGATCGTCTATGGCACGACTGTGCTCACTGGAGTCTTCTGCGTGTTTTGCGCACTCAATTGGAGGCCGAGATGAATACACCACGGTTTTTTTAATCATTTGATTAAGGGGTAAAACTAGTGGAAATAGTTTTGTTAAATCTTCTTTAGACATGGGGCCTTCAGCATTTGGACAAGAATCGAAAATACTAAATGCCAATCGTTCGGCTTCCTTGGCCTTAACTTGATGTCCGTGCACACTTAGGTGGACGGCATTATCATAAATGACGCGCGAAGTTTCGTAACTTAAAACGACTGCCTTAACTTCTCTGTCGATGTCTTGCTGATACAGCAATGTTTTTAAATGGTGCTGTAACGCAGAAGCATGTGTGGCTAGTTTGGACCACAAATAAAATAGAGATTTATTTGTTATGAACGCTGAAGGTTGTTCGAGCTCACTTGATGCGATGTAAGAAGGGATCTCGTCCGGCGAATGGTAACCTCGAAAGGCCCGGTAAAGCAGTTTTACCCCTGTAAGCATCGAGGTGACAGTTTCTTGAATAGACATTTCGTTGCGAATGACTTCCTGAACCAGACGATGTAATCTCAGGGATCGCAACTTTTCCGCTGGAAAAGTGAAAACTTGGTCAAAATGTCCACGATCTGATTCTTCACCAGGGGGAGTTTACAGCTTTGATCAGTGGAGAGCACCTCACAGATGACAAGCTCTTCGTTGATTTCATTGGATGCAAAAAAGGCCGAGGCTTTTAAGAATATTGATGCCAATTCCCCTTGCGGTGATTTTTTAACATATTCAAAGTTTAAAAGCCACGTGGTGTGCACAGCGAGTCGGTTTTTAGACTCGTACTCCCAAGACGGTTTTGCACGCGGATGTTGACTTAGCAACTGCAGTCGCTGAATTCTGTACGCTTGAAGATAGTCTTTGATAGAGCACTGAAGAGCTTTGATATGTGCACCAGCTTGTTCTAAAGCAAGAGGAAGACAACCTAGCTCGCAAATCAGCTCATCTATATCATCTAACACCAATTCATTTTCTGTATCAGCACAACCACATCGGACTAAAAGGAACTCCTTGGCCTCTTCTTCTGAGAAGGAAAAGAGCTCAATACAGCAAGATGGGTCAATATCCACAGACCCATACACCTCCTTTGGTTCGCGTCTTGTCGTTAGAAGTATGTCACCGCCTGCACGTCTTTTCCACCGACCAGACAGAACCGTGTGCATATTTTCAGAGAGGTGTGGCTGGTCGACATCATCAAGAACCATCAACCAAGGTTTTTCCAGCTTGGAGATCCACATAAGAAGTTTGGCCAGCGTCAAATCAAATGAATTTGCCTCAATACCTAAACGTAGAGCGAGGTCACTTACAGAGCTTTCAAACTTTCTGTCGTCCTCCATAGAGAACCAAAACACACCTCCTTCGTACTCTTGCTTACGTTTCCAAGCAAAGTAAGATGCTAGAGTGCTCTTTCCACATCCCCCGAGACCACAAATGGCTGCCATTTTTAATTCTCTGCGTTCGTTCAGTGGTAGGCACTTTTCAATATTTTCAATTTCTTTTTCTCTTTCCGTAAACCACTTGGTTTGCTCTGGGGCATCAAAGACAATATCTTCTGAATGTGGTAGGCTTTTTACGGCTGTTTTCAAAAAATCCAAATCTTGCAGCATAGAATTGGCTTTCACTTCTAAACGTCTGCAGAGGTGTTGAACTTTTTGTGTAATTTCCCAGCACATCTCCAGTTCCTTATCCTTGGCGCTCATTTTCTCAGTGAACATTTCTTGATGTTGCTTAAGTTCTTTGCAAGTTACTTCTAACTCAGCTTGCTTTTCTTGAAGAAAGGCAATGGCCTCATCGAACTCAGATTTAAGAAGGTCAAGAGTAGCGTATATGCGACTGTCTTCGTCCTTTAGATTATCCAACGAGTCAGATAGTTGTTGAACTTCCAGCCGTACGAGTTGAAGAAGAGTGTCGTCAAGGGGCTTTCCGAGACATATGTCTTTCCCTGTAGAAAAACATTGCAGGAGATTTAATAACTGAAAACAGGTACTTAAAAACGTAACAAGAGCTATCTTGGTCGTACCAATATGAAACGCGAGGACCAAAGTCGCGATTCTAAGTGCCTGACGACGGGACCTCGGTAAACAAGCCTAATAGTAGAGAGCGTAGAAAGAGGTATTTTACTCAGTAAACATAAACGTTAGATTAAAAGTTATTGCTTGTTTATAATAATAGTTTATTAATACTTCTGGCAGTTAAAAACTTAATAAACAGTGCAATTTACAATTGAATACTAATAATTAAGTCTATTTACAATAATAAGTATTACAATAATAATTGGAATCAAGAAAACCTAAAAGGAAAAGAGTCATTTGCTCTCTTTGTCCTTTTCATTGTTGTAGTGGTTTTACTATTTCCTGATCTTAACTGATATGCTATAGATCTTGTCATAACTTGTGGAGCTAAGAAAGATATGGGGTGGCTCTCATTCCTCATATCCGCCATCAACTTCTTATATATGAATATCCTGCGATCTGCTAACGATGTCAAATTTGCTTGGTCTAGAGCTTGTTGATAACTAGAGTTTGGAAATATTATTCTTAAGGCTCTTCTTTGTTTCCCTTTTTTCTCATGGAAAAGCTAGTAGCCTGCAAGGAAAGGGACCGCTTAAGGTATTTCAACTGAATCTTCAGAAATTTCAGTATTCGGAAACGTTCTTTGGGTAGGATAAAAAGAACGAGCCCAAAAGCTGCAATTTTAATTTACCAACATAGATTCGTTTTGGTCACTGCTGTTAAAGATGAGGACATGTCAAAGAAGAAATGAGGCACTAGCAATGCAGAAATATATACAAACAACCATTCGTGGAATGTACGAGTTAAGGGGTGCAATGTATGGTTTACCAAGAATTAACAGTGACAATCAGGTTTGGAATCTTAAAAAGCCTTCAGCCAATTTTGAGTTCACCTACTGTATGATTTATTGGCTATAACGTCAAAACAGAGGATGGAGCTAATGTGAAATGTACCGCAAATAAGGAAAAGGGCTCATCTTTCTTAACATTTTAAGGTACAAATATTGTGCTGGTAAGTCGCTTGATAGATCACGTGACCATTTTAATAAAAATCTGCAATAATTGACAAATTGGTGACGGCTTTGAGACAAAAAATCAAGCAATAACATTTTTCTCATTCATATTAAATATTTCTAACACTTCACGTTTGGAATGACTGTGCATTGCACTTCAATGAAAAAAAGTTATCAAAGTAGACATCATTTTACAGTCAAACCAGGTCAAGTGTACCCCCCAAGAATAAATTAATGAATTTATTTTTCAAAAGTTGAATCCGTTGCTCGTTGTAGATTTCAGATTGATCTCTGCATTCTTGCATGTGCAATGAGCCGTGAATTCGCACGCGGGGCAGTTATGAAATTTCTACCAGCTCCATTTTCCTGAAATTGATGTAAATGTCTTCTAAGAAGCTTAATCCATTCAAAGATTTCCAATCTGACCAAATACAGAGAAGTTCTCGTAAAATATTCACTGCTCATTACGCATGCAGAAACGCCGCTTTGAATTTGACACCAGTTACGGGAACGACTAACGGATTCATTTTTCAAATAATCAATTCATTAATAGAATCTTGGGGGGTACGCTTGACTTAGTTTGACTGTAAAAGCGCAAATTTAATTTGAATAATTCAAAACTTTAATTTTAAACTTCCAGTACATTCATTCCAAACTTAGAACGTAAAGTATATTAATTCGCTATCAGAAACGCTAATTTCTTTATCAAAACAATATAAATTCCTCACTTCTTCGAAAATTTCCTTCATTTTAAATTTTTGATCACGTGACCATAATTAAACGTTAAGGCACAAGAGGACCTCAAGATTTACTTTTGGGGGAAATTCATCTTGTTCTAGGAATCCCAGCTAGAGATATTGTCAATTAACCATACATCTCTTTGACCCAGGCCTTAAACCTCTTGGCATTCCATTTTCGCTTAGTACGTTGTCTACCAGGACAGGACTAAGAGCCTGTAATGTCTCAAGTTCCTGTATTTAATACCTACTAAATGAGTTTTAGCGTCGTATTTGGCAACCATATATTATTATATACCTGATTCAATGAAGCTTGCTTTGGGCATTGAGAATTACACATTGTGATGCTATTGTTTGGTGGTCACTGAGGCAAATTATTGCAGTGAGTTCCATAACTATATACCTAAATGCCCAATTACCAATGACCAATTGCCAAAGCCGCAACAGTTATTGAATTAGGCATATATTGAAGGAGACGTTATAAATGAACGACAATTTAAAATGCCTGGGGTTGTACAAGAAAATACAAGGGGAATAACCTCCTTCCAGTTTTACTCAGCTGTTCAGTAGCCCTGCTCTTCCCTACAAGCAATTACAGCTGATTAGGTGTTAATTTTTTTCTCTATAAAACAATAACTGAATCAGACGCAAGTAAAAATAATTGTCGAACAGTATTTCACTGTGCAAATAACTGTGACTTTCAAGTCAGTACCATCAATTCATGCATTTTACTGCTAACCCTTAGACGTACTTCCCCCTCCCCAACCACTGTAAGGCTTTTCTCGAATTTTTTAGGGTAATACTGAAGCAGAACCTCCCCTCCTCAGACTCCTCAGAATAGATTGTTTTTAAATGCCGTCACGGGGCCATATTGGTGTACAAATCGATGGATTAGTAAACTATGGATTAAGAAAACATGGATTAATAAATTTGTTATACCTTGATTGGTAAAACATAGATTTATGATTTGCCTTTTATGCTGTACATGTAGTAACGAACTGCTCCAACCGACTTTGGTCATGCAGAATGGTATCATTTGTTAAAACATATACAAGCCTTATGATGTTAGAACTGTTTCTACAGGTAGGATGAAGGTTTGTTAGATTTTGCCTATTACATCGTTATATTTGCCAATATAAATCACTTTACCTTGTGTTCTCCACAGTTCCAGTGAATCCAAGGCTTTTGCTTCATCGACGGAAGGTAAACTTAGTCTTTTGATAAGAGCCTCCATAAGATCAAAGCAAGTGTCATAATGTCCTTGCGTCCAAGCTATGAAGTCGCAATGGGCCCACTTATTACGAACTTCTGACCTAACATTCTCAGCGAGCGGTTTGACAGACGTGAATGGCAGAGCTCCACAGAGGACTGCAAGCGCTGCTGAAGAGTCAAAGGAACTATCGAATGCATTAAACTTTGCCATAAAAGGTTTCATAAACAGCTTGGCCAAAGACATCTCATCCCTTACACAGTAGTCGTAGTGGCTACGGTGCGGGGCACTGTGGTTATTGTTGATACTTTCATAGTTCAAGTTCACCGTGGACGGTGGAATATTCTTTTTGAAAGATTTGTACGTCTGTTTGTCCAGGCCAAAGCTTCGGACCAAATGCTGGTAGAATGGAGTCATTTCGGCTTTGATCCTATCTCTGAGGCACGGAGTAAGGACATGGTGAAGAGCAATACCCACCACTAACCATCGGCGCTGCTCTTGAGAACTTCCCGTTAGGGAAGCCATGTCTTAAGTTATTGATCGTCTCAGCAGTTTAAAACGGTGGATTTCCTACAAATTGAAGCAAAAAAATTAAAAGATCAAACAGGTCATGAGAGTGCATCAAAGAGACCTTTAATGCAAATTAAAAGGTATCAATTTTCTCATAACAAGATAGCAGACTCGGAAAATCATTGCTATTTGTTATATTTTTTCCACCTCCCATCATCTTTTGCTATAGGATAACAGTTCATATGGGTTATACAGTTGCTTTGTCTCTTTAATATACGTATTCTTTTCTCAACCAGGTTATCATCTTTCAGCTGGACTCCTGCTTTCGTGGAAAGCACTAGCTTCCCCGGGACCTTTCTCGGAAAAACAGGTCGGATTAAGGTTTACGTAACGTCGCGTCACATGAGCTCTTCGTTACGTCGCAATTGTTATAATAACAGGGAACGTATGGAAGAGAACTCCGAATAAACTCCTCGAGTGCTGTTAGGACGTTGTATCGAAGATCCAAGTAATTCCGTAAGAATACACAAAACTGAGAAATTTGTGACCACGACGAACGAAGGATAAAAGCAGTGGGCCTTTCAAATATCTTAATCATATTATTTCATATATGTCCTTTCTTAGGGCATGTTTTTTAAAAGAATTATCTGCACCCCACCTTCTGACCATTCTCTTTCGTTTCATTGATGACATTTTTAGCTCATGGATGACGTAGTCATGCCATGGGCTTTTGGAGGCACTCGAATGGCACTCGATCACTCACTCACTCACTCGATTTTCATTAATTTATTCATTAAAGTCAGATTAAACACTTTACTCTTACCTCCCTTACTTAGTATTACTTTTGTTCCAAGTGCCTTTTACGCATATGTTTGGAATATTCTAGAGGGTACTAGTAAGGCGAATTTTTTTCCCGACACATCAATTATAGAGATGGGTTTTGTATAAATGGAAATATTCTAAAGAACACTGATAATATCATCCGCAAGAAATGGACTTAGAATTGTTAAAAGGACATTGAAATAATTGAGCGTGGATCATTGTTGTATATTTGGACGAATTGTGCACATTTGTTCCCGATATTATACTTGATATGGAGAAGACGCGATCAACAGGAGTGTGAAAGAGCTATTGCAGCCTGACGATGGGATTTCGTTCAGCGAAAAGCGAATAAGCCAAAGAGCCTTATAATCACTGCAAAAAAACGGTCCTCGAATTGTTAAAGCAACATTGAGGAGTATCTATTGTGATTATTCAGTTATTTGGACGAATCCATTCGACCATATGTCTTCGTATGCAAACAGGGAATGAATTAATGTTGTGTCAACTAGAAGCACAGGTTTTAGAACCAACAAGCGTTACGCTATTTTGCTTGAATTCTTAGGTGATCTTTGCCTTAAAGTAGGCTTTTGTTTGTCGGGTGATTCCACTTAGCAGTGCTATTAATGTCAGGTCTACAAGAAATACTGCGCTGGTATACTGAAACAAGTCTCTAGAACATTCAGGTGGGGAAAGGCAATCGGATACTTCGATTGCGTTTAAATTACTTGGCTAGGTCAGAGCACGTACTGCTTTTAGCTTAATCCTTTTTATTAAACTAATTTTTAGCTCGTGTTTATCAAAAGCGCGTTATAAAGCAGTTCAATTTAGCCATAAACGCCTGTATTCTGTATTTAATATAGCTCGTACTACATATACTAACCGTTACGTACTCATCATATGGAAACATTTATTTAAAAGCATCGCACTTTTAGGAAACCTTCGAGGTCCATTAAAATAATTGTTGAAAACCACGGTTTAAATAAAACTCGTGCTTATTTTTACAAGAAAGTGCACTGTCGTTCGGAAAGTGTTTTACAGTCACATGACAAAGCAAATTATTTTCAACTTAAAAAAGCGTTAATAATTGCTTTTAAAAGTGATCTTTGCTTTGTAAGTAGAAATGCTGCGCTGATAACAAGTTTCTAAAATATTCAGGGGCACATGAATCGAATACTTCGAGTCACGCTGCATTTTGGTAAGTCCGTACACAATGAAGCGTTCAAAAAGATTTATATGTTTTTCTTTGATTATTGAACTGTCTTTTCTCTACTTATTCAATTCATCCATGAGCTCGCTCCTAGGAGCCTTTAATTGCCATTTGGTGCGGGCCTAAGGACACCCTGCTAGAATTTTTGGGCGCTCTCAACAGCAAAGATCAACGTATTCAGCTTGCTCATTGTATTAGCGAGCTTAGCATTTCTTTTCTTGATCTATTTCTCTATAGAGATGGGTCTTCAAGCGTGCTGCAGTTTTCCACTTTTCAGAAGCCCCTTAACAAATACCTATATATACCCTTCGAGTCGTTTCATCCTTCTAGCAATAAGAAAGCCTTTATTAAAGGGGAATTAATGAGGTATGCTAGAAACAGTTCTTCCTTTAAATCTTTTTCGGAGACTAGGGATAGATTCTGGAAGCGGCTACGGTTTAGAGGGTATCCATTTGCATTTTTGCTACCACTATTTCGCGAAATACGATACAGCGACAGAAAGAAGTGGTTTTTGCAGAAAGCTAAGAATAGGTCTCAGCGGGCTACTGTATTCAAGACTACTTTTAATAGGACAATTGCACGATGACGTCATTTTACTACAACTACCAGAATCCTTCAGTTTGTTGTTTTCTTGTGCAAATTAAGGCTATTGTTCTTTTATCCTCAGCGGAATTGACAAATTTAAATAACAAAGCAAAAACGAAATGAATTCTGGTAGTTGTAGTCAA
Organism: Porites lobata; assembly: GCA_942486035.1. Taxonomy (NCBI): domain Eukaryota; kingdom Metazoa; phylum Cnidaria; class Anthozoa; order Scleractinia; family Poritidae; genus Porites; species Porites lobata. Next base: position 1,674,791 of record CALNXK010000049.1, on the reverse strand, counting down.
ATATCGTCATCGTGCAATTGTCCTATTGCAGTCACGCACGTATTAGGAATGTAATCAACAGGATTATGCCAGAAATAGACTGTACCGTATGTTACAAAGCTACTGTAACATTAGCTAATCTTTGTAAGTAAGTTTTTTGGGGCCACGATTTTAGCTAAAACCGTGGCCCCAAAGTATTCTTACGCCTTGCGTAAAAAATTTCACAGCTGCGCCTGTTCCTTTTCGTAAATCCGGCCAAACCTTCAATGTTTGCGACCATCATTATTTTTAGTCATATTATGGCTTAAATACAGGCGTTTAGTATTTGACTGTAAAACTCCCTGAAGAAGTCTACGTTAGTTAGACGAAACGCGTAGGAGAATAAACAAGTTTTACAGCAACAGTTCGCAGAGTGCTGCTCACTAGTTTAGTTTTAAAAATTTTAAAAATTTGACACCTTTGCCGTCCCGGGGAGGAGGGAATTTGATTATCAGAGTTTTCCAGGGGGTGGGGAATTTGATCCCCATGCTTTAGGGGTGGGGAATTTGAACTGCACCCTCGATTTCATGTAAATCTTTGGCGTGGCGAGCTATGGGGGCCCCGGTGTTATCGGATTTTCGTCATGTTCGTGGAAAAGATTAATTGTGCCATTGTGGCCAATTGGTTACGAGGAAAGGGCTTAAACAAGCTTTGTGGCGTATTTGAAGTATTTAAATTTTAAAATTTTTAGTTTTGGATTCAGGCTGTGAATGTATGAACGTATTTCTATACCTCTACCGGCGATTCAATACAACAACATAAAAAAATAAAATAAAAAGCTCAGGTCAACAACTTTGACCTACTGTAAGTAAGTTAATCAATAAGGTGAGCGATGATACATGTCATGATGATGATGATGTAGTAATTTCAATAGGTGGCATCTTTTTGATAGAACGCTTTGTATGTTACATGACGAAGAAAAGCTGAGCCTTCAGTGACATTGTAGCAGCGATTTCCGCCGCTTTGCACGAGACTTTTGTCAGTAATAAATACGCTAACAGTGTTTCTCAGTTTTTGTTATATTTATAAAGATTTTGTTCGACAACTGGAGGCATTTCCGCCGTCCTTCTGTCATTTTTGTGCCTGTGAAATGTCCCCAGGGTGGGGGCATTTGATCACCTGAATGGACTCCAGTGTGGGGCATTTGAACGGCATTTTTGCCCGGGTAGGGGGAATTTGAACAATAATTTTCAAAAAAGTCAAATGCCAGGGGGGTTGCCCGGGGGGGGCATGTTGAAGCTTCGATTTGACCGATACATAACGCTTTGAGGCTTAATTACAAACCGGTAACTGCAAAGCGCATTGATCAGCACTATTATAGATTAATTTCACGAGTGCCTGTTCTTGACCTTGGGATTGAAATTTGAAAATTCCAGTCTCAAACGGACTCATACTTTTAGTATTGTAGCTTTCGAATGTATCGCACAGTCTTCATCAGCAATAATCGCTCAGTGTTGGCTCGTGAATAAGTCACTTGGTACCTAACAAATAATTAAAAATCGCAGAACGATCATAGCCCCCATCCTGCTCAACCTCAAGGACCGCGCGAATTTGAGCAATGGAATTGTTTGAATTTTATCTATAATATCATAGGTGACGAATTACTCCTTAATTTTGGCGCGAAATTTCAGCGTTAATTTGTAATTTCACATGTGAAATTACCAAATTGCCATGGCAACGTGCCGTACGTCTCCGTTTCAAGATGGCGACGAAGTTTTATTAAAATGCCATGAATGAAGATGTCGGGGCATAAAAAGACGCTTTAGAAAACCTGAACACACGAAAGAGCACATCAAGAAGGATTCTTAGAGGTATGTTGTGGAAAAATTCTGAAAACTTAAGCCAAATTTTAGCTCTAAACGTTTGAGAGAGTGGAGTTCCAATCGATCGATACGATCCAGGATAAACAGGTCAAAAATCCTCGATTGCTAACCGGTAATTCGTCACCCATGATATTAATAGGTAATCAAATGGTATACTCGTGAAATTAGGGAATAATTTCACTTGCGTTTTGTCCAAATCCTAAGGCTCGGGAAATTATAAGGATTTGGACAAAACGTGCGTGAAATTATTCCCTAATTTCACTCGTCACCATTTGATTACACAGACTAATCTATCCCTATCTATAGATCGTTTTCACTGTCACGCAACAAAAAAAAAATTGGAATCCTTCCAGTGGAAGAAGCCAAGAAAATTAATTTTAAAAAAGACTAATATATAAATAATTTGTCCAAGTCTCAGGTCTTCGTGGCCCACAGTTTCTGAGTTATTTGCCAAAACGTTCCACGCACCTTTGTAGAGCTTTGTATGGAGACGCCATATTGGTGAACCGTTTTGGTGTACAAATATGGCCGCCGGAAATCAACGAAAACATCTAGAGTTCACTTTTTCTATAACAGCTTCTTCTTTTCACTCGGGAACTAGCATACGTAAGCATAAACACATCTTCTAATACTTGAAATGGTTATACTGCTGAAAATCAAGAGGACAGACTTTTTTTCAACGAGACAGCATTCCTATTTTGGTGTCACGCACTGTTAAAACTCTGAAGTTTAAATTGCTGTATTTTCGAAATGAAACATGCTACGGGAATAGCAACTTATACAAAGATTTACTTTTTGTTGATCTTTAACCTAGTGTAAATAAGAATTCGTAAAACCTCGCTATTTTGACTTTACAATTTGATGACGTCATTGTGAAAAACGTCTATTGATGTCTCAATAAACAAAGACAGCAGTGATATTTACATGAACCTGACAAACGCGATGCCCGAACGCAAAAGACCTTTTTAGCTTGCATTGTTTGCTTTGTTTCCCAATTGCAGACCATGTGACGTTACCTCAGAAAACTGTTTCTTTCAAATGTCGCGCTTTCCACGTGCACATGCGTGCATAACTAATGAACTTCTTGTGATGTGAATTAGGAAAATAGAACCACAAGCTAAGAGGGTATTTGGGCTCTATCCATTTAGTTAATCAAGCCAGCTGCAAAGAAAGTCAAATTTGAGTTCGTAATATACCCAAAGGGTATTAAAGAAGACTTAGAATACACGAATAGAGGTCATATATTGAATTAAGGATGGAGTATTGCCTCCGGTCCTCCCAAAGGTCAGGATTTTTAATTCCAAAACCGACTTTCTACGTCCTTTGTGAGCCACTTATCTGACGCTTAGGTCGTTCATTCAACTTTGAGGTTCACCTTACTTCACTTTTATCCTATCATCCGCAGTTCAATACATGACTTATTTCATATCTCAGTCTAGGTCATTTCATAGCTAAATTGATAAACATAAAAGTTCTCACCACTTCTGAACTGGGGGAAATTCATGAGTAAAAATTTCGATGGTTTTGGGATCTTTAAATGCCGCCCAACAAAACAACTTCTTGCCGAGATACATAAAAGCACCCATCATTCCGCAACCCATAATTAAATGATAAAGCTCTGGTTGATTTCGTATTTTAAAATCAAGGAAGCGACTGCGATCATAAATTGTTATCTGCGCTTTATAAGGGTTATATTCATCACTGGCGTATTCTTTTGGGTGAAGCAGTTTGCCAAACGCCAGTCCCTCAGAAGTTTGCATTTTGACAACAAAACGATTTCCGTCTCTTGGAGGAGGAGATGCATATAGTGGTCCCGTTGGCTCCAGACTCGGATGTGTTTGGGTAACGTACGTAAAGCGTGGATCTTTCTCTGGGGCGTTCATTGGAATCCGAATCTCGATGGTATTTATCTGCCTTGTAGCTTTGCAGACCTTTTTGTGACTGCTCCAGTGCAATCTCTGACATTCCTTTCCACAATACCGTGCAGTCATACAACCTTTGCAAGACATCAATTTCGGATCGTGTCGAAAGCAAAAGGCACAATTTGTTTTCAAGGACGCCGCGTGCAGGTTAATTTGGGTAGCGTCATTTTTGTAGCACTGATTGTTGGACTTGTACAACGCTGAAACTGCATTAGGAAGAGAAACCTCAAAAGCGTCTTTATCGCCCCTCAGAACTGCCTCACTCTTTGTTGCCTCATGCATATCGAAATAAACTCGCAGTTCCTTTGGAAAAGAAATAACTTCAAAATATTTCAATCCTTCATGAAATGCCGGTCCATAGTTATGATGTATGACATTGCCTTCCACAACACATGGAAGTCTCCCTTGACTTTGCCTACCAATTCTAATTCCACCCATCTTGTTGTTGCGTATCTCATTGCCTTTGTAGTAACCGCCTGAATTGCACTCCACCCATACTCCCCACCAGAAATTTTCAAACACCGTGTTCTCTTCAAATACTATATTGTTTGCGCGAAATTGTACACGAATGCCATACGCACCGTTGTGATAGATTTTATTCCTTCGTATGACCACCTCTTGGAATGACAAACTAAGATCATGACCTACCACAGAGACTCCTTCGAATTTGTTGTCAAAAATCTCGGAATTTTGTATAAGGACTCTCTTTGCTATGCTGTTGTTATATTTAGTTCCAGCAACAATAATACCCTCAGTGTTCCCGTGAACCTGGCAGTCAGTTACTTCTAAGCTTCCTTGATCTATCACTCTTATTCCAGGTGACGACTCTGCTCCTTTACCATTTCTATTAACTTTGCAGTTCATCAATGAAGCTAATGCAGTGCCATATTCGACCGTGATTCCTCCCCCGGGGCTGTCAGTGATAGAGCAGTTAATAAACTTTGCCAGTCCGTAAACAACAACGGCTGCGTCCAACGTGCAAGTGCTCTTAAATTTACAGTTGGTGAACTCTGCGTCGCCATCCTCTTCAACATAAATAGTTCTTTGGGTTAAAAATGAAACATTGTGTACAAAACACTCCCCCGCGAAACAAAGTCCGCCACAGCTTATAGTCACTTCGGAACCTTCACAACAGGCTGCTAAAGTTATACCCACAATTGCATTAGAGCCATCGGCATTTATCAAAACCTTTGTAACCCCCACTTGCTTTTCGTCTTCAACAATTTGTGCATGCTTAACTTCGTAACTCTTACTGGTAAGGAGAAGAACTTTCTTTCTTGAAGTTGGAAATCGACTTTTTATTATGCACTCTTTGAGTGATTCAGAAGACTCTACAACCTCCCAGTTTCCATCGAGGTCTTCAAACGTGTTTTGGAAAGATTCATAACGGCGGCAACTACTTGCGTCATGATTGCGAAACATAAAGCGAAGCCTCTTCTTCCAAGCCCATTCAGAGCTGAGGCTTTCCTAGTATATCCCTTCCAGCAGTTAGGTCTAAGTTTAATGTACTCCTGGGAATCTGCGAGACACTCTTTATGATTTCCCAGTTTGAGATACGCAGTTGCGCGATTGTTTAATAGGTGGGGATCTAAATGTTTTGCCATTTTACTTACTTCAAGTGCGTCGGTGTACGATTTTACAGCTTCTTTGAAATTTGCATCCTTAAAAAGCGTATTTCCTTTTAGACGCAACTTGTTTATTTCGGCAATCAGATGATCTTCATTTTCTAGAAGGTCCTTATTATCAGGTGGAGGACGAGATGAGTACAAAATGATTTTCTTTAAAAGCGGAGGGGGAGGTAGAGCGTGAGGAAATAGCTTTTTCAGTTGGTCGAGAGTCAAGGTAGCGTTACTGTCGGTTGTGCAAGCATTGAGAATTTGAAACGAAAAATGGTCGGTTTCTTTTGCTTCTTCGTCATGACAATGCACACTTAACTGTATAGCGTTTTCATAAATGATACGTGAAGTCTCATGGGTTAGAACGATGTTTTTGTCATCCCTTCCGATGTCGTCTTGATCCAGGAAGTCTTTCAGATGGTTCTGTAGTTCAGAAGCATGACATGTCAACTTCGACCACAAGAAGAACAGAGAAGGATTCGGCACGGCTGTTGATGGTTGTTCTTTAACACCTGCTACGATATCCAGCGGGATTTGATCTGGAGAAGGGTTATCACTGAAGGCTTGGTGAAGAAGATTTACTGCTCTAAGAAGAGAGGAAGCGGTTTCTTTAGTTGTCATTCTGCTGCGGATGACTTCTTGAACAAGACGGTGTATCCCAAGAGTACTCGAGCTTTTCCTCTGAAAAAGGGAAAATCTCGTCAATATATCTACGATTTGACTTTTCATTGGCCAAGAAAAGTTACTGCTTGATCGTGATGGCTCGTCTGTGGAGAGAAGCTGACAGTTGATCAACTCTTCGTGGATCTCGTTCGGTTCCAGAAAAGCAGCAGTCTCCACAAAATGGGAAGCAATATCACCGTGCAATGACTTTGTGACGTAATCAAAATTTAAAAGCCATGTGGTGTGCACTGCCAGTCGATTGTTAGATTCATATTCCCATGACCGTTTTGTCCGTGGTTGTTGATTCAGCAGTTTTAGTCGCTGCATTTTGTACTCTTTAAGGTAGATGCTTATAGGACACTGAAGAGCCTTAATATGCGCACCAGCTTGTTCTAAAGCGAGAGGTAGATATCCCAGCTCACGAACCAGCTCATTTAGGTCAGCCTCATTTTCAGCAACGGTGCTGCCACTTCGTGTAACAAGGAACCTCTTGGCCTCCTCTTCAGAGAACGCCGAAATATCTACACAATGAGTTGCCTCGAGATCTATGGACTGGTTTACCACCTTTGATTCCCGTCTAGTTGTAAGCAGGACATGGCCTTTTGCTTGTCTTTTCCATCGTCCAGACAGAATCTTATGCATTTGTTCAGATAGATGAAGCTGATCAACGTCATCTAGCACCAAAAGCCATGGCTTTGTCTGCTTTGATATCCATGTAAGAACCTTGGACAACGTCAAATCGAAAGAATCTGCCCACATTCCCAAACGCAATGCCAGGTCATTCATGGAGTTTCCCAACTTTTTATCGTTCTCCATTGAGATCCAGAATACACCTCCTTCGTAATCAGCTTTATGTTTCCAGGCAAACTGAGCTCCCAACGTTGTCTTTCCACATCCGCCAAGACCACAAAGGGCTGCCATTTTTAATCCTTCACTTGTGAATGTGAGGTATCTTTCAAGCTTCTCTATTATTTCTTCTCTACCTGTAAACCATTCGTTTTGATTTGGGGCTTCAAAAATGACATCTATAGGACTGCCTGAAAATGATAGATTTTCCATCTTTACCTTTAGCATTTCTAAATCCTTTTTCATAACTTGGCTTCTCACTTCCAGAGTTTTGCAGATGTCATTTACGTGTTGCTGTCTAGTTTCCCAGTGTAGTTCTGATATCCTTAGCATTTCCCTCTGATCCCTGTCTTTGGAGCTTATCTCTTCCTTAATCATATCTTGGTTTTTCCTCAGCTCCATACAAGTCGATTGCAATCTCTGGTGTTGATTCTTTAGCACCTGTATGGCTCTATTGAACTCAGACTTAAACAGAGCCAGAGTGGAACAAATGCTTTTTATATTTTTGTCATCTTTATCTTTGAAGTCATCTAATGAGTCAGATAGTTGTTGAACTTCTTTACGCATGAATTGCAAAAGATTGTCATCAACCGTTTTACCAAGGCATATTTCCAATCCTGCATCAGATATAAATGCACAAAGAGACCAATAATTAACATTAACACACTTTATAACGTGATATTATTTTTTCCAGCTTAAATTGTTCTTAAAGATACGACTCAGAGTAATGTGAATTCTCTCTACATGAATGAAAGGTTTGTTGATAATTTAAGGTTAAATGAAAGGTATCTGCAGCTTTTTAGGCCCTTTCCACCTAATCTCTATACAACTGTAAATTTTATCTTAAAGCTCCACACAGACAATATCAAACTACCTGAGAGACACTTACAATTAAATTAACACTACGTCGCAGATAACGAAAACGTGTTAACAAATTTGGTAGTTCTTTTCATCGTACCTTGTGTCCTCCACAATCTAAGTTCATCCAAAGTTCTTGTTTCATCAGCAGAGGGGAATCCCAAGTTTGCTACGAGATCCTCCATAAGGTCAAAGCAAACGTCATAATGTCCCTTCGTCCAAATTGTAAAGTCGCAATGCGCCCACTCGTTACGAACTTTTAACCTCACATCTTCAGCAATCGGTTTGACAGACGCGAATGGCAAAGCTCCAGAGAGAACTGAAAGGACTGCTGAAGAATCAAAGGCGTCGTCAAATGCATTGAACTGAGCCATGAAAGGTTTCATAAACAGCTTGGCCAAAGACACTTCATCCTTAACGCAGTAGTCGTAAAAACTACGGTTAGGGACAGTGTGGTTATTGTTGATACTCTCGTAGTTTAACTTTACAGTGGACGGTGGAATGCACTTCGTGTGAAATGGGTACTTTTGTTTATCCACACCAAAGTGTCGCACCAGATGCTGGTAGAAAGGAGTCAATTCACCTTTGATCTTATCTCTGAGGCATGGAGTAAGGACATGTTGAAGAGCAATACCCACTACTAGCCACCGGCGCTGCTCCGGAGAGCTTCCTGATGAGGGCGACGCCATTCAGGAAAGCTGTTGGTCCCCTAGGTGGATTTAGATAGTTAATTGTCTACAAAGGGGAGATAGATGTGACTCTTAATCTCTCTACTGTGTCGTTTGGACCCTACGATAGAGAAAAAATTGGGAGAATTTAGAATAAAACTTGACTACCATACCACAGTGCTTTGCTCATTTGCAAATCACGTTATAAGCCAACATTTAGGCCGGTACTCTGATATAGAGCTTATATAAAAGTGTCGGAAAAAAATATTTTCAATCATTCGACAGGCTGACCGTTTTTAGGCCGCCGTTACAAATATACAAACTCCTCTGTATCATAATCCAAATTCCTTACACTATTTTATAACAGGAATTACGGCTAACTCTAATTAATTCCCTCACCCGCATCCCCGTATACTTGGTTAATCTTTGTGAGGGGACGTCAAGGAAAAAAAACTTCGACGTTTCTCTTTATTAGAGATATCAGTTCGGAGACTTCGGAAAAACAACAATTTTTTCGTCCACTTGTTTCGACATGATTTTGTTTAGCGTGACCAATTTCGATGCCCAGTATTATACTAGAATAATCAAGAATGGATATTTGCCGTAGAAAGAGCCGCAATGTCTGGGGTAGGGTCGATAAGTGGTGTTGTGCGTGAAACAGCAGCATTTTCGATCCTGGAATATACACAGCTGTTTCGAGAAAGGTTGTCGGGAGAAGTGCACGCCACAATCCCGAAAGTTATTGTGGTGGTTTTGAGTTCACTGTTCTTCAAAGAAATTTGAAAGAAGTGCACGAGAAGCCATGGACATATGCTTGCGAGTGCTAAAGGAAAGCAACAAAAGTAGGTTCGACAGCTACAGTGTGAGGAACAGTGTATTGATCATATCCAATTACTTTTCGGGATTATCGCGTGCACATTTTTTCGGACAACCTTTCCCGAAATAAATGTATATTAGACGTGTTTTGCAAAATAGCTGCTCCTGCACGCAATCCATGTCTAAGATTAGAACCTGACGTTGATTATTCAGTACTCGTTGATATCTTATGCTATGAAACCTTGGATGCAAACTCACAGAACATACAAGAAATATCCTCGCAGATATTGATGCTAAAATGAGGAACATTCTTTGCATTAATAAGACCTTATTAACGAAAATACAGGGTAAATCGTCGACAGAGTTAGTAAAAACGTTATTATGTAAATACCATTCTACATTATTCGACTTCTGAAAGAACCAAATCTGTCACAAGTAACGAAAAAAGCTGTCGATTTTTAGCTTTGCTTCGGCATCTTTCACCACTTCCGGGATTCTCAATACTAGTAACTTACCTCCTACTGTATTAAGCGTTCCCGTTGTGATCTTCTCGAAAGATTTATCGTGGCCTTAACCAAAAATGGCGGTCCCTCCGGCTAAACGCAAAACCGAAAGTGGTTCTTGTCTAAGATCCAGGATATTGAAATAGTTTCGCTCGAACAAGTCATATATCCTCCTTAATGGAATTCACGCTCGATCAGACATTACTTGTTTAATTATTGGCGGTGGTAGTTCAGTGAAGTTTTGTTTAATATCCAGCTGGAAAGTTAACAAACCTTAAAATCGAAATGAGAGAGGAAATTTTGTACATTAAATGTATGAAACTGATCAAGTATTTTACTTGACAATTTGGTGACTACGTTTGTTGTCTGGACGTCAAAGCGAGCTTGCCTCATTATTCTGCGCAGCCTATGCGTTTCGGATCACATGGTACGAGCCAGTTTGTGAGTTCGTCTTGGATACGTCATCGGAATCGGTTGACCGAGAAGGACTGGGCAGACGCCGTACAGCGACTGGGCACGAAACAAGACATAAGGATTCGTTTACGCTCAATTCGCCTCTAAAGAAACAAGAAAATAAACTGGGCCGAGGTCACTTTCGCAAAGACTTCTGGGACTGTTACTAGGGAGAGGAAATAATATAGAGATTTTGTAAAATCCAACTAGTGGTCTATTATCAATGCTATGTTCTGATTGGTTGAGCTACTACTGGGCTATATGTTATAGCCCCAGTAGTAGCGAAAAGCGCGGGCTTTTTGGCGGCAAAAAGGATTAAAGTCTAGCTTTAACTAGCTTATTTTTTTTTATTCTCGATATTTTTGACCAACTAGTTGGATTTTACTAAAACAATTATTCCTCGAGCCCTCATGGCCTCTGAGTCAATAGCCATGGTCAATAGCCTATTGACTCAGAGCCCATTCGGGCTCGAGAAATAATTGTTAAATAGCCCGGGCTAAGAACGAAGCTCCCCATAATATTTATAGTTTGCTCAAACAAAACGTAAAATCGTGTAATGCTAAGAGGCGAAGGCAACGAGAACGGTGAAAAAACAAAAATAGGTCTCATCAGCAAAAAGGCAATTTTGCACGTGCAGCACAGTTTCTTTGTACTTTTCTTTACCGTTGTTTGCACGACTGCAACGTGAAACTTCCCGAAGCTTCCTGGTTACATGTTTTCTGGAAGAAATGTTGTACGTGTTCTTGTTCACTTTTTGTCCACTGTCGCTCAGTTTCACCCAGGTGGCCGCTAGCATTTCTCATTTTCTCACCGCCGCTACAAAATTTCATGTTGCTCCTCCAACAAAAAATGTCTGCTTTGTTTTTTCTATCTCGCTCTGGCTCTTTTTCTCGTCGAGCTTCGCTGGCCTGTCGCCTTACTTTCTCTTTTTCTCTGTTTTCCAAATTTGTGGACATGACAATTAATCTAACGTTAATACTTTAGACAACAGGATACAGAAACAATTTCCGCTTTCGTCTCTACTGACTCTTTAGTTGTCTCCGCTTCACAAGACGAGGGCTGCCATACGCTTTCCCGCCACAATAACCTGACATTTAACATTGGCTTACATGAGGTGGTTGTACGGACGGTCGGCGTTTGTAGGCTACGTCATAACCAAATTTTCTTGCTCTCATAGGTTACCAATTTATCTTAGCAATGGGGCTCCGCCACGCGCGCTTCGCGCGAGGGAGCTCCGCTAAAATGGTCCAATAGCTGACCGGCGCGTCCCCAATAACGATCCCAGAATGAATTGCGGGACACATTTCGTCACCAGTCCCCTTCTCGTTTCTGAAGTAGCTAATAGCATGCCAAACGTTCGGTTAATCCTCACTGAACTAACAATATCACGTGAGAAAAAAAACAATGAATGCATCTTAAGTATTTCATGTACAATTTATTGAAAAAATATGATAACAACAACTATATACTGTTTCATAAAACATTCATTTGTTTTCGTGCTTATGCGGCAACAAGCCATACCGTTAGCCAATGAAAACTGGACTTCTATAAATATTAACAATTATAAACGAGTACAGAGAAAGAGACAGTACCATCAGATTTCTTTACCCAAGGAAGCCGATCCCATGCTTTTATGACATGTGAATTTATTAAAGTCAGACTTAGCAATATGAATACTTATTGTTCCATAGTCATAGAAACTTATTTCATTTGATCTTGGGCGAGGAATGCATCGTTTTGTAGCCTTAAAAATTTAAACTCGACAGCAGTTTGTGGAACCGCTATTTTGAAAACCTGACAAAATGATTTGCCTCATAAATTTTGTTTTTGGCCTTTTGAAAACTTCAAGTGTGGGAATAAACATTAATTCATAATTACATTTTCTTCGCAACGTTTCAAACAACAAAAACGCTCTTTTCCATTTCTGAAAGCGATGAGTTCACCGTGAATCTTGCTTCCAAATAATAATTCTAATAGCTGCAGCATTTACACTTCATAATTTTGTGAAGTGCATCTGTTCGACGGAAATCCTTTACCCACTTATCGGCATACTGCACTACTGCAGCCGGAAGCTTTAGAGATGAGGAAGTTCTCTGGCTACACAGGAGGTGAAGATTCATGATGGTATTGCCCGAGGTCAAACTCCAAAACCCAGTTTGAAGGCCAACTCTACCACAGATTGAGGCACTGACTGGTGGTGACACACGTACAGTTCACGCGGATGATCTCCTGGTAGAAGCCGTCTAGGTTCAACAGAAGAAAGTATTATGAATTAGCTTTTAATATCACTCACATTTGACTTAAACGTGCTGGTATATGCTTTCAAGCGCAGTTTCCTTCCCTTCCGAGATATTATTTTAAATAACACACTCCAATAGGCCATTTCCGAGTTCCAAAATCTCTCACTTTCAAAACGAGGCTAAGTGCAAAAACCTTCTAAGGAAAATGAGTTTTTATGGATGAGAATAAAAACTCATTTTCATATCGATGGCTTCTTACTTAGCCTCGCTTAAAAACAGAGGCTTGGGCAACAACAAATGGCCTATTGGTCAGCTTGCCGCAACAGACGGCTCTTTCACACCTCAAATATATACAATGACGACAAGAAGAAGAAGAGAAAAAAAGAAATAGCAATAAAAAGAAATACGAAGAAAGTAAACTAAAAGGCAACCTCTTACTGCTCCCACCTAGAGCTTGCCTATTTCCTCGTAACAGTTCGAATTCTTTCTAAACGTACCCGATAACCCAATACTTGAAGATTGATGGAGACTTCTTTTGTTCAGTTGCGTTGTCTGGAATTCGGTGGAACATCACGCCATGTTCGACCACATCCTCCACTACGGTACATGTAAAACGTGCGTTGGGATTTTTCTGCTTTAAGCGCTGTTGAAGGGAAAATGATATTACAATAATTGCTTGAATTTGGCTCCAGTTTTCGCATATTTGTGCAAAATACGCATTACTGTTATTACAATCAAAATCAACAGTACGAGCGGTAGCAGTCTCCTCAATTAACACCTCGTATAAGGTACACTGCCACTTTAAGAAAGAAAAAAGCAAATCGCGTCACCATGAGCTCATTTCCAACTCTCTACAAATTAGCGAACAAGAAATTACTCAGTTATTGTAAAATGGTTTTTCGACATACCTGCTTGTAATAAGGAGAAAATAATCTACGCATGGAGAGACAGGTTTTCTGGAACGTGTTCACCACCTCTGCATGTACCAGTCCTCCCGTAGTGGGCGCATCGCCATCATTCGGACAGACTACAATGCCATGAAATGAATCCCAGCTCACATAATGAAACAAGGTGTTATCTATACCAGCAGTCAACCTAGCATGACAGAAAACACAGTCAACTATATATGGTCGTGTGTTGGTTGTAGTTTAAGTTTTTTCACTTAAATTATAATAATTATGGAAGCAAAAATAATACACGAAAAAGTCACGGATAAACGTGGAGCGCAACAAAACCACAACCTAAACTCACACAAACTGAGAAAGGGTGTACATGAATACTATTTTGCTGTTTAAAATAATATTGTGGGTGAAATGTCAGAACAGAAATCAGCCAAGCTAGAGCGATTCTCGTATAACCTTGAAAAATAGTTTCGGTGAGTGTTCGTTATTTGTTTTATCAGCCAATGGATGGAAAGATCAAACCATGGCCTCCTTGTTATCCCGCCAAAGAAAACCCTAATATGGAGAAGGCATTGTTCGATTGACCAATCGTGTTGCAGTATGACGTCAAAGCAAAGTATCGGCTCAGTTGATTTCTAGAAAGTTCTCGGGCATGAAGTGTTTTTTACCCGAGCGTTCGCTTAATCAAACAAACTCGACGCCCGTTTATATCCGTTTAATAAACCAATCAAATCGCTCTATTTCCGTTCGTTTGTTCGCTTCTGTTTGTTCGCACATTTTCATATCAAGGTCATACGAAAATCGCTCTATTTATTGGGAACCTCAGTACGAAACCACGACGGCGACGGCGACGGCGACGGCGACGGCAGCGGGAACGTCGAAAACACAATTGGTTTAGACCCCGTTTACACGGGTCTCGACAAATGTTTCAATGGACAAATTTTTTCCCGTGCAAGCCGTCTACACGGAACCGTGCAAATTCTGCTACAGATTGCAGCACTGTTTGCCCTTCAAAAACTCATGCAAGGTCTCGCAGGTCCCTTGTAAACGTAAGGCAAATCGGTGCAATTTTTTTTTCCGTTTAAAAATTTTTCCAGACCCGTGTTAACGGGGTCTTAGTAAGCAAAACGAAAGCTCTGCACATGCATCATAAAAACTAACTTCGCCCAACTAACGAAAACTAACTTCATTGACTTGAAAAAGGTAACGACAAATGCAATACTCGGACGGGGTACCTTCTCGGCTCTCCTAACTGGATGACATGGTATTATAGCGAAAACGTTTGAAGTCAATGTTTCAGCGACGTTTTCATTGGCCTCAAGGCCCTTAACATCCTAACTTTGACGGTTTTACTTACTTTCCTGTGACCACTTGAGACAAGTCCGGCATATTTTCAGGTAAACTCTTTCTGAACGTTCCTGCAGAGTTGAGAGAAAACTGAGACCGCAACGATCTCAGTTTACCTTTGGCTCCGAAGCTGCCCAGACTTCCAGAACTATCGGATCCTGTGCGGCGAATAACCGAGGGTATACTCCCACTATCATTAGAATCTACTTCATCTGAAAAGCGATAATGTGAGAAGACAAGGAGCTTATTTGATTTGGTGTAACACTGTTTTAAATAACCACAAATGAGTATCTGGTTGGACTTTCAATTATCTGACTAACTGATTAATTGATTGAATGACTGACTGAATGAATTACTAACTGTTGGCTCACTCCTTGACTGAATGGGTAGTTCCAAACAGAATGATCGACTGATTGGCGAAGAGCTATCAATTGAAACGGAAGCTTTCAAATCTCTTTCGATAAGGTGGACAATTAAACTTTTTAACTTGACCGACCGACAGATGTGAGTGTTATACTTCTGTGACTGACTGACTGAGTGATTGTTTTGCAGAGTGACTGGCAGACTTACCGATTCAATAACTGCTGAATGGCTACCTGGCTAAGGGACTGGCTAACATTGACTGGACTGGAAAACAAACTGAAAGGCTAACTGACTGCTGCCTTGCGCAAAATTCAAAAAAACTTATTGACTGATTGACAACATGTAAATGACTTCCTAATGCCTGGCGGATTAGTTCACTGACAAACTGCTAACTGTTAAGCGAACGTCACTAAATAAGAGTACAAGTACCTTGTAGTCTCAAGTTATCTAAACTGCCGTGCTTTTTCTGTGAGCTGGGAGTGTCGGAGCCACCAAAGCTTGAAGACGACTTCTGTAGCATTGTCGTTGGGGGACTTATAAGCAGGGCGTCAGCTGAGGCCAGTGGAGGATTGCGAGGGCTCCGTAAACTGAAAAAAAATAGTAGTATATGTACAACAAAGCAATAGGTAAGGAATAACTTGCGAAGATATAGCAAGTAATCCTAGTACATATTCCGTCCAATCCTAAGGTTAGCACTCCATGCCGCGAATGAAGAAACGGGCAGAGGGCTGTATATCCGTGTCGAATTCTGATTCCGTGGGTTGTATTTAACTCCTTAAATGTAGTTTTCTTGGGCTACCAGAACGCACGATATTTCACGGTATACCACTCAAAAACAGGAAAAGGTCAGCAAAGGAGCACACTAATATTCAACTATCTTGATCACGATTTGAAAGCCGTGGGCTTGAAGTCACATCGCTGTGAAAATCTTTTTGAAATGTTCGGTTTTGCACATTGAATTTTTAATTAATTATAGTTAGCAGCTTAAGTCTGTCACTAACTTAAACAGCAAGCACGACCACGAGTTGGCTGAAAGAAATTTCTATTCGAGGTTTCGCGAAAGTTTTCCACTTAAACAACTTAACTGAAAATATCTGCTCTGACAGTAAAACCTAGCGTTTTTATCACTGTAAATTCTGTACATAGAACGTAAAAGCTGTATCTACGTTTAATTATGCACTGTACCTTGCTTCCCAAAGAGAGGGAATGTCCATGGATTCAATTTGATGCAAAGTGTTTTTGACTTGATCCACATAGTAAGTATTCGGTGGGGGGTGGCCCTCAGCCCTTCATAATAAATAAATAAGTAGATAAATAAATAAATAAATAAATATAAATATAACATAATATAGAAACAACAAAAGGAATGAGATGTATGTAAATTTCACCATAACTTATTTACAATGCGACAGAGTTCTAGCTGAGAAAGTACACGAATTCAAGTGAAGGCTTCGAGCGTAACACTACAGACAAAATAATAATAATAACAAAAAACTGAAATGTTCATATGAGGCCTTAAACTACTGTCCGTTTTAAAACAATAAAAATCCAAGCTTTTGCCGATCAACGGCGTCAACAGGGATGAGAAAATACTCCACGTGGCGCTATAAATATATACAAAATTGGTCTAAGGTAAAATGTGTAAAAGTTGAATACAATATACATGTCACGGTCTAATGACCAAGTGCCTCTGCACAAGGGTCTCTCTAAATGCATAAAATATTTGTCTCTAAAACACTAAAGACAAAATTATGACACACGTAGTAAAGTTACTTGCAATTCAATATATGTAACTTCCTCGATCAGTATACTTACCGTTTTGAGATACCTCCCGCCTCTAATAGGACACACATGAGCCAATGTTTCTAAACAAAAAAATGTAATAGTTTATTCATAATACTAATCTATCAAAATTAATGTGGTTTTCTCTATATTTAACTTTGTTACAGCGATAAGAATAGAAATAATATTATAGATAAAAAGTCTCTTTACTTTACTAGGTCAGGGCTATAAAGCAATACTTCTATATACATTTATTTTTGTACACTTAGGCAGGTCTGCTTGCATGGGAGTGGGGTTGAGAGATGCTTCATTAAATCTCAGAATCAGTAGGCATCAGATTGCTGAAGCAGGCGTCAGTTTAAGACAATTCTCACAATCACTAAAGTGAAAAACAAGACAAAACAGGGAGCAGTTTAACTTAACTAAAAAAGAAATCCACACAACAATAGTAGCCAAATTCTTATAACAGCAACCTTAGCTGGTATTCAACCAAGACACCACCTGTAAATTGTCAGTGCTCTTGGAAATGTTCCCACATGTTATCTCTTACCCTGAAAACTCTCCCTGTATACCACCACCCTCCCTTTTCCCTCTTTTCTTAAACCAATACTACATAAATCACTATAGGCGTGTCTTACCATGCCTACTATGAGCAAGAAATATCTTGCTGAAGGTTCACGATACTCTTTGTCCTCTTCTCTTCTACTCTTAGAACTTCTTCTTGTTGGAAAAACCTGGAGACAATTTATTTTCAAGTAATGTGAACAGTGCTCGAAAAACAACAACCACAAAACTTGAATTCTAGCACTGCGTCCTTAGGGCAAGCACTCACGTTTGTTTGCCAAGGGCAGCTACTTGCTTGTCTTAGCGTATGATTTTGTTAGGGAATGACTTGCCTGGATCCTTGCCCGTCAGGCAAGTGAGCAAATTAAAAGTTTTGTTGCCCAGTAAGAAAAGCTACCCAGTGTCCCACACAACCAGACAGGACTTAGTTTTGAGCCCTAGTGAGCAATCAGAGTGATCTTCTCAACTTTGTTCTCAGGGTTCTCTCCTACCCGTCCGGTAGGACAGAGAACCTTGGAACGAGGTTTTGATCTTCTTGCTTTTGTACCTACACGAAAACGTGTAGGGTGAAAACTAAGCATATACAGTTGGACCCTACCAAGCAACCACCCTTAGGTAAGGGACGAGTGGCCACTTTTAAAAAGGTTCTGTTTACAGTGACTAACGAAATCTGACAAGATCATACAATGGGGTGACTGTGAATGGAGCCAAGTAATACGGTTAGACTACACCTTGAATCAATAATATATATTTAAAAAGCCGGTAATTTAGCTTAACTGAGCACAGATGAAAAAAAAAAAAAGAAAAGAAAAAGACAAATCGATCAATAAATAAATCAATGAAAATGAAAATGAAACAACCTACCTCCCTCCAGATAACAAGTTGTCCAACACGCTGCTCTGCACTCATGGCCAGTAAACAGTGATATTTACAATATAATACAACATCTTCTAAATCTTCTCTTGGTAAATGATTAGCAACTAAATATCCCTGCAAAGTGGTAATGGGAAATTTATAAAAAATATACTCAAACAATAATGCTTTTAGTTGATTTTATAATTTCTTGTATCATGAGGACAAATTTTTGCTGCCGACATTCACAAACTCAAGCGCCCCAATTAGTATTGCTACATTCTACTACAAATTCAAAATGCATAAGAGTTTTATATAGGCAATAGAAACAGATTCACAGAATGCCTGACAAAAATTATTTATCCATACCTTATAAAATATGCTAGATCCTAAAATTGTATATAATCTTCTAATTTGAAAATAGTCATCTGCCTGAAGGGAAATGAAAGAAAAAAATGTAGTTGTAAAGACAAACTACAGAACCCCTCAAATGTAAGTTGGCTTTAACTCCTTCTTGCTGTTCTCATTGGATCAAGTGCAATCACTTGGGTTGAGGTTTACACCTTAGAATTGTTTAGGTTTTTTAAAGGATGGAACACTTGAAGGAATCACTTATTGGGATAAAACCGACTTACAAATTCTCCATAATCAGCTGCTTCCAATTCACTGAAGCAGCAATGAACATCCACCTAAATACAGCATACAAACAAAATATATTAAAAGGACTGCTATGAAGTGCATGACTGCATTGTTAAAGAATGCAGTGCTCTGAGAAACATTCTAGGGAGAAATCTAGGGTGTCCAGCATATGATTTCTATACAAAAACTAAGAATTCCTAGTTGCCCAAGATAAAAAATGGGGTGCCAGGGGCCTTGAGTGATGCTAGAGCACAGCGCTGTCAACATGATACATACTCTACATGTATATCAGTAAAAAAAAAAAGATAACAATTAAACACTCAATATGAATTCAACAACCGTTCTCTTCCACTGTTAACATTAACAGTGTGCTCTTTCCTTTTTAAAGTAAATAATTTTCATAAAAAAAAAGAAATATTATTATAACTCATGAGGACAGACTGACCCAAATAATTGAACAATATGCTTTCATTTAGAACTCAGTGGGTGCTCAGCCACAAGCCTACCTCCGTAGTTAAAGGTAGATTCAGCCACTGGACACCAGGAAAAATATCTGGAAAAGTAACATTTTGGCCATCTTTATCTGCTGCACCGGGAGGCTTTCTTAGAGCTTTCTCAAACAACAGGAAGAAAAGGTGGTCCAGCCATGTTTTGTTTATCTTGTCATAGAACGCCCTGTACAACAAGTTTTTGATTTTCATGGTGTTCAGGAAAAGGCCATGAAACATATACAGATTTTTCATGGTGTACAAATTTGTGGCAATTTAATGGGATGGAAAATTCATGGGTCATGATTATCCCCTTAACGGGGAATTTTTAATGGGCCAAGAAGATCTCAGAGTACTTTTCTGACCTTTTCACCACATTTTTCTGGCCCATGAAATGTATTTTGTGTCTTGTCCTCTGACATTTTCATGGGTTAAATTAATGGCTAAATGGTACCATGAAAATGGCGTTAAAACCCCATTGAAAGTTAATCATTTCAAAAACTATGCTTACCTTAATCTTTCTCAATGTGCTTTCTATCTTATTTAGAAGAGTATGATTATAAAAAACTTGGAAACAAAGACAATTCTGAATCAAACTAGCTTGAATACTGATTCAACCTAAGAATGACAAATTTTACCTGCAACATACACATATATGCCATACCTGGTCTGGTTCATTATCTTCTTCACTGGAGGTGATTGTCAAATACAATGCAACATGAGTAATGCTCTTGAGATCAGGTTTGGAAGGTGCTGGTGCCTCTCTACTTATCAACTTGATGAGGTGACTGTCATTCTTGGGTGGGGTCTGGTGAAGTATGACTGGTGAGGATATCTTGGGCTGGACAAGTCTTTGTATTTTCAGAGTAATCTGAAAGAATTTTTGTAAAGGTTATTTTTTAAGACTGTCATTTAACAGAGAAGGTACATGGACAACTGAATTGGCTTAGATATTTGGCGTTGACAGACTCTATTTCCTCCACTGAGAAAAAGATGCAGAATAACCTTAAAATTAATTAGCATTTACATGTAAAGGGGTATACACTGTAGAATGGTAAATTTGAGACTAGGGGAGACTGCGAGACTCTGGTTTCAAAATTTGAGACCCAGAAATAAGCATTTTTATCAAAGCTGGGCCAAAGACTCTACATCGAAAAAAACTCTCAGTGCCAGATGATATTTTGAGAGACTGGTACAAATAATTAAAAGCTAAATAACATGATTTTTAAACATGTAAACTGAAATAGTTTCTTTGTTTTTACATTTTTTGACGTACCGGTAAGTGTATTCTATACCACTGTTTAAATTTGTACATTTTCTCGATACTGATAAGATTTCTGGTGGATTACACAATTGGATGCAAGTTGAGATCACCTCTGTGAATTGCATCATATTGCATAATGACAGAGGACCTACTGATAAGCTTTAATGCAAAGTGCAGAGATGTCACTAAGGGCTAGGGGGCAGGGATTTCCCAGGGGATGTACTTCAGATTTCAAGTGACCGGTATGATCAAATGGGGGCAAAAATAAAACCCAGCAAGAATATCCCTAGGGCTCCCAACAAAACCCCAAAATATCCCATGCTGATCTTCTGAACCTTAAAAATTTCTAAATTAAAGTTATTTCCACAAGAAAGGTTAGTTTGCACTTTGCGTTATGCTGAAAGTGAGGGTTTTTAAAACTTGGGGATTTTTGAAACAAAGGAGAATAGAATTTCAAACAAGAAGAAAATTGAACCATCAAAGAGATCTATTTCTGTATAACTTATGCAGATACATGTATAAGTTACCTCCATTGGACCCGTCAGATGGCAGCAAGAATTGTATGAACATTGCTAGAGTTAAGATCCAGTTTATTCAATGAAAGAAGGACATCACCTGAAAGATAAAAAGCGTAGTAATGACATATATTATCAAGACTTCTGCTGATTAAATGTACATTATGTCCACAAGCAATAAATGTGTATCTGCCAACTGTTTCTGAGTTGAATTCATGAAATTTTTGTCTTGTCAGAGCCATGATTTCTAGAAATGTCCTAGAGACTACCGCAGATGTCCAACAACTTACTCAAGACTTCCAAATGTCGAAAATGTCCACAGATGTTCTGAAGACCTTTGAGCATTTCTGATGGTATTTAAAAGGCAACAGTTTTAGCGTTTTGTGATACAGATAGGACCCTTAAGGGCCTTTTTTAGAATGTTTTCAGGAAAATTGCATTCAATTTTCATTATTTTTCATTTGATAAAGAACAATTCGTCCACTAGATTTCTGAGTTAGGTGTGAGATCGATGTCTTTAGTCTTCAGGCATGAGACTCACACAAACCCGTGAGAGTTTCCAGGTATAACCACCCACTAAACTCACCATCACAATACATGTGTTGTGTGACAACTGAAAAGTCACAATGTTCAATTTACATAAACATATTCAAGGTTCCCCTTGGAAATATAACAATGATCTAAGCATGCATACCTATTCTCAAATCTCCACTGCGCAAAGCAGGCCCATCAGGAACAAAACCCTTGATATAGAGCCTTGATCCTGAATAGCTATCAGTCTGAGACAGTTTTCCAGCTTTATCTCTCCCAGGAATAATACCAAGCAACATTTCAAAGTCATTCTTTGATCCAGAGTGAGCCTTTCGAGGAGTTACAATCAGTTGTACCTCTTTCATGAAAAAGCGCCCAGTCAACCTGTTGAGACTATTTATTCCCTCCACGACTCCATAAGAACTCGAATGTTTTAATTCTTTTCATTATTGCTTTTATCGTCGACTTTGTCCCGCTTCAACCCGGGAAATATTTTCTTCACCGAGTTCACACCTCTAAGCTTCCCTTTCTCCCGGCCATCTTCAAAGCCGTTGTCAGAACGGTCAGTCGTGAGTTTACGCAACAGGACGCAGGAAGAAGAGGACGGCAAAATGTTTGTGTGTGACAAACTCGACAGGGCTATAACTTGCATGTTATGTCGTGATCTTCACTTGGCGTTAATGTTTTCTTGTTTTTACAAAAAGATCTGTTTAAAGGAAAGTGATGTTTGGCGAAAAGTTATTCCAAACAAAATTGTTGTCACGGTTGTCACACAAGGTTTGCCGTCTTCTTTTCTCTCCCGTCCTGTTGCGTAAGTTCACTAGTGTAAAAGGAAGACTGCGGACTGCAGACTGCAGACTGCGGACCAGGGGTAAAATGCAGACTGAGTGTAAAATGCAGACTGCAGACTGAGAGTAAAACGCAGGCTGGGTGCAAAATGCAGAATAAAGACTGTAGACTTTTTCAAACACCTTAATTGTGCTCCTTCTTCTCCAAATCGGTGAAATAGCTAGCCGGTATCAGTTACACACTTCGCTTCCTAGTCGAAGTGCATTGCACATTCGCCAGCAGGGACCGCGCAGAGGGAGGGGCTGGGGGGGCTTTAGCCCCCCACTTTTTTGCAAGAATAAAAATAAATTAAACAAAAAATAATTTAACAGAAGTAACGGAGTGAAAAATAGCAAAAGATCGTTAATTCGAAAGTGACCAGAGTTACTGGCAAAGACAAACGCGCAGATAAATAGACAGAATGAAGCATTAGTCGTTACAATTGTAAAATATTTTTTCGCTTCTAACCTAGCAGAGGTAAACGTCTTTCAAATGGCTTCTTTTTCCTGCGGACCTCTCAGGAAAACGCGTTGTTTCGTAATTGGTCAATTTCGATCCAAAGTAATAACTGGGTTTAGTTTATAAGGCGATTCTAAAACAAATTGTTTATTAGTATCAACCTTGAGTTTTGGAAGATCATGAAGTTATTGTTTCTCTTGTTATTGTGCGTCCTGATTTTAGTTCGATCAGCGCGAAGTCCGTCTTCTGATGTCAGGCTTCACGGCTCGTTGAGCATTCCAATTGCAAGTTTTGTTGAACGCGGTCTGTTTGTAAAAACATTTTGTCATCGAAAGTACTTAAACCGCAGAATTGTGTATAGCTCTGGTCATCAAGGAACATTCAATCGGGCGGTTATTACGAACAAAGAAGTGCACATGGTACACGGCAACATAAATACGAACGACGAGACTTCATATACCACTAGTAATGCAAAGAAGAGATCTCTTAAAATTTCTCATTACTTTTCCAAACAAAATGGAAAACCTTCTTTATCTGGTGAGTAAACTCTGCATAATTTTTGCTACTTTTTTCTGAATCTGTTCTATAATTGAATTTTCATTCACTAAATTATTTTCAGTTACCGTTTTGTTTTGCCGTGTAAATATTTTGAATGAATAATTAAACAATTATTGAACTCGGCTTTCGTATGATATGAAGATATAGAGATCTCGGAGGGTGTTATCCACCGGGCTCAAGCCTTCGGCTTTGGCCGATAACCCCCTCGATCTGCATAACTCTTCATATCATACTCAGCCTCGTGCAATAATTGCTCAGTAATTATACAGCCTTGAGTTCAAGGCAGCTCAAGCAAAATCGTTGGATTTCTGGCTTATTTATAGTAATTAAAGGTTGATATCAGTAGCATAACATAACAATCTATGATATTTCAATTTAGTGATGGTGAATTTTCAGACCCGATAGCAACATCACTGAAGATGTGGAAAAAAATCAATAGTTTTATCGTTATTCGCATTCTCCGTCACTTTAGAGAAATTGAATAGAAATCCACAAGCATGCCACCCCCCCGGCCCCACAAAAAAATTTTCCTTCACGCATTCTTCTTTAGCCCCCCCACTCGAAAACTTGCTGCGCGGTCCCTGGCCAGAAGTTTCAATGAACATCCGAACAGCTGGTCTGCGTACTTGATTGGCAATACTTTCATAGAAGGTCATCTAATAAATTTCCTGCAGAACATCTTTCCTTGTTGTTAGAATGATTATTACTCCCTTTTTTATCGCTAAATTCTTCCTGTACAGTATTTTGGGTCAGCAGCTTTCATTTAAGCGTAACCATGGTGGTGTTGTACCAATTCACGGTCCCTGGTCACGCAGTATCGAAAACTTGGCATCTAAAGTTGAAGCGTGAGGTTTAAAAAAGGTTCAAGATTGCGATTATGTTTTTGGGTCGTCGACGACATTCCAGAGAAGAAAGGAATGGATTTGTGAAGGAGATGTCGTCAAGTAAGCAAGTAGTGTTCGATTACATGTATTTTTTGGGGGGGGATTTTTTTTGCCCTTATTAAACCTTTCCACGAGACCACGACTACAGTTTATTATCGGTCTGCATTTTACCACAGCCTGCGTTTTAGTCTCAGTCTGCAGTCTGCATCAGCTGCATTTTACACACAGTCTGCATTTTACCCCTGGTCTGCAGTCTGCAGTCCGCAGTCCGCAGTCTTCGTTTTACACTGACCGATATGGTAATTCATCGTCAATAATTAATTGTTACTAAAAATTTTCAGTGTACTTTACATTTCCAATTTCTTTTCCATCAATTAGCATTATTCAATAACTTTTTCTTCTTTGTTTTGAAAGCTTTGTAGTGAGTTTTCTTTTCATCTGATGAGAGTTTGTCAGCAGAAAGACACACTGCAATATCATTTAGTTCTTGATTTGTGATATTATATGAGTATGTATATTCTTATGGCTAAAAAATAAACTTGTTTCGTCCGCAAAAAGAATGAAATTTAAAATATTGCTCTGACTTACGTGACTCATAAAGATAAGAGAGAGTTAGAGTCTTGAAACAGATCCTTGAGGTAGCCCAGTGAAGCCAATAAAAAGGTGAATTGGAAGTAGCCCGGTCAAATAAACAGTTTGAAATGTTTCCTGTCTTCAGAAAAATTCATGAAGGCAATTTTAAAAATGTTCTCCAAATTCTTGATTGTTCGGTTCGAACATGCTGTCATCTACTAGCAAGAGATTCATCCACTTGCGGTGGTAATTACCATTCCTGGACTTCTGGAAATTCGTGGGTAAAAATTCGAAGCGTTTTAGCATCTTGAAATGCCGCCCAACAGTACAATTTCTTCGTGAAAGTCATTCTCTTCCCCATCATTCCGCACTCCATTATTAAATGAAAAAGTTGTGGTTTACAGCTAACCCGAAAATGGACATGGTGGCTGCGATCATAAAGCAACATCCGAGCTTTATTAGGATCCTGTTCATCACTCAGAAGCCCTCTCGAGTCTGTAACAAGTCCGCCGAACTCATCCGTCTCAGAGGTTTGGATTTTCACAACAAAGCGACTTCCATCCTTAGGTGGAGGAGGATAGTAATCTGGACCACTAGGGGCCAGACTCGAGTGGCTCTTGTTAAAAGTTACATGATAAGAACCGTCATTAGGAAAACCCTCAGCAACCTTCACCTCTATGGTGTTCCTTTGTCCAGTAGCTTTGCAGGTATACTGATGCTTTTGCCAGTGTAGTTTTTGGCAATTTTTGCCACAATACGTTGCTGTCATGCAACGCTTACAAGGTTTCAATTTCAAGTCGCGTCGAAAGCAAAAGACACAATGCGTCATCACTGCAGCTGGCTTGAAACTTTTTTGTCCATTGTCATTTTGGACACAGTGGTTAGAACTAACCTCTGCCAATACCATATTTGGAAGGGACACATTTCCCTCTGAAAACACTCCTCTCCAGAAACATTCTCGTAATTCCTCGGAAAAACTGTAGTTTTCAGAGTAACGAAGTCCTTCATATAAGGCTGGTCCGCAATTGTCGTGGATATAGTTGTTTATTACTACACAGGGTGGCTTTCCTGGAGCTTGGTAACCAAATCTTATACCACCCATTTTGTTGTTGCAAATCTCATTGCTTTTGTACACCCCACCGGCGTTGTTGTGGACACAAACTCCCCACCAAAGGTTTTCAAACACTTTGTTGTTTTCGACCAGAATGTCATTAATATTAAATGTCACGCGGATGCCAATGGTGCCATTGTGATAAATCTTGTTCCTTCGCATGATAACGACGGCGAAATCATGAGAAACCCACTTACATCCACCTGCAACAACGCCTTCGTATTTATTATCATAGATTTCACAATCTGTTATTATTACAGTCTTTGCTGGAATACCAACTCGAGCTTCATCAACCCAAATTCCCCTGACATTGCCGTAGATGCGGCTATCGGAAACCAACAAACTCCCTTGGTTAAACACCCTTATTCCGTAAGCAAATGCGTTGTCTGCGCTTCCATGTCCACTTATTTCACATTTAGTCAGGAAAGCTGATGAGTTTTGTCCGTTAACGGCTATTCCACTGCCCTTGCTGTCCTTGACTGTGCACTCTATGAACTTTGCTGATGCACGATCAATGTAGACCACCATTACATCTGATGTACGATTCCGAAAAATGCATTTATGGAATTCCACATGAGCATCTGGGACAACACAAATACTGAGATTTGCTGTAAAGGCAATCTTATGGAAAAAGCACTTCTTGCGCAATGAAGGATTATTGCAGTTTATGGTGACATCTGACCTATTTTCCAGAGCCACCAATGCGATTTCTGTAATATCAGCGGTGTCGTGTAAATCATACTGTCCATTTCGAAGAAGGATAATTTTCCTTTCCGAAAATTCTTTTCCGGTACGTTCCATAGAGCGTTGAAGGCTCTCAGAGGAGGCAACAACTTCCCATCTACCGTCCAAGGCTTTAAACACATTTGCAAATGGTTCGTAACGACGACAGCAAGTTACATTATAGTTGTATGCAATGGCTGCAGTGCTTGAAGCGTAATCACGCAGTCCGAGTCCTTTCAAAGCCAAGGCTTTCCTTGTGTATCCCTTCCAGCAGGTAGGCAGAATCTCAATATAGTCTTCGGAATCTTGAAGAGAGCTTTTGTAATTACTCAGCTTGAGATATGTAGTTGCTCGATTATTGAGCAGACGTGGGTCCGGTCGCATTCCTTTCTCATACACTTCAAGGGCACTTGTGTATGCTTCCACGGCTTCTTTAAAACGACCTTGCTTGAAGAACGTGTTTCCTTGTAAACGAAGATCGTCTATGGCACGACTGTGCTCACTGGGGTCTTGTGCGTGTTTTGCGCACTCAATTGGAGGCCGAGATGAATACACCACGGTTTTTTTAATCATTTGATTAAGGGGTAAAACGAGTGGAAATAGTTTAGTTAAATCTTCTTTAGACATGGGGCCTTCAGCATTTGGACAAGAATCGAAAATACTAAATGCCAATCGTTCGGCTTCCTTGGCCTCAACTTGATGTCCGTGCACACTTAGGTGGACGGCATTTTCATAAATGACGCGCGAAGTTTCGTATCTTAAAACGACTGCCTTAACTTCTCTGTCGATGTCTTGCTGATACAGCAATGTTTTTAAATGGTGCTGTAACGCAGAAGCATGTGTGGCTAGTTTGGACCACAAATAAAATAGAGATTTATTTGTTATGAACGCTGAAGGTTGTTCGAGCTCACTTGATGTGATGTAAGAAGGGATCTCGTCTGGCGAATGGCCACCTCGAAAGGCCCGGTAAAGCAGTTTTACCGCTGTAAGCATCGAGGTGACAGTTTCTTGAATAGACATTTCGTTGCGAATGACTTCCTGAACCAGACGATGTAATCTCAGGGATCGGCAACTTTTCCGCTGGAAAAGTGAAAACTTGGTCAAAATGTCCACGATCTGATTCTTCACCAAGGGGAGGTTACAGCTTTGATCAGTGGAGAGCACTTCACAGATGACAAGCTCTTCGTTGATTTCATTGGATGCAAAGAAGGCCGAGGCTTTTAAGAATATCGATGCCAATTCTCCTCGCGGTGATTTTTTAACATATTCAAAGTTTAAAAGCCACGTGGTGTGCACAGCGAGTCTGTTTTTAGACTCATACTCCCAAGACGGTTTTGCACGCGGATGTTGACTTAGCAACTGCAGTCGCTGAATTCTGTACGCTTGAAGATAGTCTTTGATAGAGCACTGAAGAGCTTTGATATGTGCACCAGCTTGTTCTAAAGCAAGAGGAAGACAACCTAGCTCGCGAATCAGCTCATCTATATCATCTAACACCAATTCATTTTCTGTATCAGCACAACCACATCGGACTAAAAGGAACTCCTTGGCCTCTTCTTCTGAGAAGGAAAAGAGCTCAATACAGCAAGATGGGTCAATATCCACAGACCCACACACCTCCTTTGGTTCGCGTCTTGTTGTTAGAAGTATGTCACCACCTGCACGTCTTTTCCACCGACCAGACAGAACCGTGTGCATATTTTCAGAGAGGTGTAGCTGGTCGACATCATCAAGGACCATCAGCCATGATTTCTGTTGCTTGGAAATCTTCGTTAGCAGTTTGGACAGCGTGAAATCGAATGAATTTGCCTCAATACCTAAACGAAAAGCCAAGTCGTTTACAGAGTTTTCAAACTTTCTATCGTCCTCCATGGAGATCCAAAACACGCCTCCTTCGTATTCTTGTTCACGTTTCCACGCAAAGTGAGTAGCTAAAGTGCTCTTTCCACATCCCCCGAGACCACAAATGGCTGCCATCTTTAATTTGTTGTGTTCTTTCAGTGGAAGGCATCTTTCAAGGCTTTCAAATTCTTCTTCTCTTCCCGTAAACCACTTGATTTTCTCTGGAGCATCAAAGACTATCTCACTGGAATCGTCGGAACGTGGCATGCTATTCACAGTTGTTGTTAAGATATCCAACTCTTGTTGCATAAAGGCGCTTTTAACTTCCAAGCTTTTGCAAAGGCTTTGCACTTTTTGTGTCATTTCCCGGCACATCCCCACTTCCTTATTGCTTGTATCCAATTCGTCTGCGATCATTTCTTGCCTTTGCAGTAGTTTTTTGCATGTCATTTCCATGCCAGCTTGCTTTTCTTGGAGGGAATCGATGGCCTTATCGAGCTCAGTTTTAAGAAGGCCCAGGGTACTATCTATACGATTATTTTGTTCTTTATGTGTATCCAAGGTGTCTGAAAGTTGTTGAACTTCCTTGCGTATGAGTTTTAGTAGCGTGTCATCAAGTGGCTTGCCAAGACAAAGGTCCTGTCCTGTGACAAAAGAGTGGAGGCAAGTTAATACGCGATACTTTTTATCGCGATGATAATTATAAATGTTCCAGGTCAAATTTAATTTCAGGTTAGATTTGATTTACCCTAAGTTGATTTTTTTTAACCTAAGTTGATTTTTTTAACCTAGGTTATTCATAAGATACTGTTATATAGTTATGCAGTAAGCCATATTACATGGATATGTTTGTGGTAGCCACTAAGCACTGACCAAACTGATTAGGGTTAAGCACTGACAATACTGATTAGGCACGTACTTGAAATGGTTAGCATTTACTTAGGGTTAGGTTTGTCACTATAATTTATGTACTGTTATTACTTAAGTAATTTAAGCAGATATTGACAGCAAATCTGAAAGATTCGAAGTTCTTTCATTGACTTGTGACTCATTCACTTGGTGACTCAACGTGAAGAATTTTGGTAATGAGGACATTAGGGTGAAGAGGGGAGGCCTTATCTACTTTATCAATTTTTATCGCTACTATCTCATCCACTCTAAGAGAGGGTGTTTTTCCCCTTGTCGTTATTCATTTTTGTTTTATAATGCTCTTCATTTTCATTCACGCTGTTTTTAATTTTTTTCTTTGCTCTGATTGTGCCCTTTCCTGGTTTGATGAACTGTACAGCACCGCAAATGATCCCCAACATGGACCGCAAATGATCCCTTGAAAATTGAGGACTGTAATGGATCTTGGTTGGATATTAAATGAAGAATGAAGAATGGAGCTGTTTGCAACTTAACTTGCGAGGGGAAATGGAACCTTTAGCTCCTTCTCGCCCCCTAGAGGAGAGGGGAAGGAGGACGCCAGATCACAGGTTAATTTATACAACACGCAAAAAAATTAAAATAAACGGAATAAATCTAAAAAGGATATGATGTCAATCGTACTTCTTCCTTTGGCAATTGCTTCGTTTCTTCCCCGTGTAAAAATTTAGGACAGGCAGGGCGTTACTCATAAATACCTCTATTATTTTAACGCCTAGAAGCTCAACTTGTGTACTGAGGAATAGAAACCTGGTCGCCCTCTACATAGCAAAAGCTTTATTGACTTTTGGAAGTGCCGAATTAATTTTCAGAAAATTAAACTTTGATTTTTCTCCGAAGTATTAATTCTACGTAATTAACAGCAAGGCATTTGTATACTTCAGTGTAGTTTACGAAACAAGATATCAGATTTACCGCGCTTCTCAAAAACACGCGAACTCTCAAGTTCAAAAGCCAACTGACGTTTGCGTCTTTCGCTGCCATCAATCATCTTAGCGGACCTCTTAGGAAACATAACTTTACTTAAACGGATTCAAAAGGTCATGGTTTGTGATCTGTGATTAGTGGACTTTGATAGGCATAGCTTTTGTGTGCTTTTAAGGTTCGTTGCTTGTGAACGCAATTATGATTGACGACGGCGAAAAACGCAATTCTGAAGGCGGCTTTTGAACTTTAGAGTGATCGCGTGTTAGTGAAAAGCGCAGTACAATAAATAAACGTCAAAATGTCCCCGAATTTATCAATCTGCACAGGTTCCCGTTTATTTCGAAATAGCAACTTAATATTTCGCGAATAGTTTACATGTATATTTATTAGTTGTGCATTGCTGAAGATAGTTATGAAGAATCTAAACCTGGTAACGAGAAACCAAAAAGCAAGGTAAGCCGTAGTTATGTTATCCCAGAAAGAACGGTCAACATCCAAGCCATTTCTATTTTTCGTTTGGGATCATGGGCGGTCCAAGTTGGGGATCATTTACGGTCGAGGATCATTTGCGATCCACTTTTGGGATGATTTGCGGTTTGGGGATAATTTGCGGTACTGTACAGAACTCCTCGTAACAATGCTTGTTGTTTCATTATTAGTCTCATTAATCTCTGTCGATACATCACTGTTGTTTGTTTCCTTCCATGGTTTTATCCCAAAAACTGTACAGTATGAAATTTCTTTGCTTGCAGCATGTATGGCAATGTTTTTCTTGTATGTTGTTTCACTAAGCACAGAGCACCAACTGTTGAGCTCAGTGTTTTTCTCTCCAAGAATGGTACTTAAGAAGGGTACTTATTGTGGGAGTCCTAGGGGCATCATGAACTAGTGATATGGAATTTGACATACAGAATTCTCGCATTCTTTTGCCTGTAAATTCCTAATTCCATTATCGCTATGCAAGATCTTTGGAAATCCAAACATGAAAAATACATTTTGCAGCGCTTGTACAACCTTCTGGCATGTTTTGGACCTTAGTGGGATGAGCCAAGAATATTTACTTTAATGGTCGTTGATGTGAAGTACCTAGTTATGACTTGGGGAGCACGAACAAGGCAAATTTCTAAAGTCGGTTAAGTCAATAATTGCGACATGCATAAGGAAACCATCGGCTGCAATTGGTCTAACAACAGAACAACAGGTTTCTTCATATAGCTTGTGACACTGCGTTGAGACTGTCGTAAAGTGCAAAGAGACACAAATAATTCAGTCACCTCTTGGTTAATTCCTGAGTAGAGTTCACGTACGTAATGTTCAGTCTTTTCTCTTCCACGGCAAGCAATGGCCGAATGTGCATCAGGCAATGTTTTGGAGAGCTCTCGTTTTAGAACACAAACTCTTCCATTTTTGTCTTGAATTTTTCCCTTCTGCAGAGTCCACTGTTTTCGCTTGATAGTTGCAATATCTTTCTTCGACATTGACGCAAACGAACCTTCATCTTGGCCTAGCCAAAGTTTGGCTTGATCGTAAAAGTCATCAGAAATAAATAATGTTGTTTTACTATCTTTTCCCTTGCTTGATGTTTTAAAATACTGTTTTATCCATATGTGACATGTGGTGAGGGGGTGCAAATACAAATCGTGGGAGGCGAGGGTAAGGAGAACCAAAGAGTGGTAAGGTGGTGTAAGTACAAATCGTAGGAAGGGAGGGTGGTGTAGATGAGTGAAGTCAGTCTACTTTAAAATTGCATCTAATTATTTTTAAGAACCCCCTAAAAAGCCGCGCCCCAAGCCGCCTCTTATTGATCTATAAAACGCCCCCGCTTGGACCCCACAATCAAACTGAGACGGAACAGGCGTTTATTAGGTCATTTACGGTATCGAGAATTCTCCCAACTCTCGAATGTTCATAATCGGGCTATGCATTCTATGTCAAAAAGAATTCTATTGCTTATATAAAATAACTTTCCCGAGAAAAAAAGCAAACCTCTTGGTTTGTGGCACTACAAATAGGGAAATTTTACCAGTTGCAAAGTGATTGTTGTACGCGTAATCATTTCCTGTTTTGCATAAGGATGCTCTCCAAGATGCGGAATTCTCTGGCTTTAATGTCAATAGAAGCGAAAAATAATGATACGGTATGTTTTTAAAGATTTCTCAAGCTTCAACCGACGAGGAAATAAAGTAAGTAAAGTGGACTTGTCGAGTTTTCATCTCAAAAACCTTCGTGCTTGCGTGATTTAATAGCGCGTACACGGCAAAACGTCTTGACGTTACAACTGTGTTTACATACTCTCACGCCACTTGGCCAATTAAGAGCGCTTGTACTCTCTTAGTTATTTTATAGCCTGGGCTATAGTTATATCGTACCTTTTGTTCTCCATAATTTAAGT
Source organism: Porites lobata (assembly GCA_942486035.1). NCBI lineage: Eukaryota > Metazoa > Cnidaria > Anthozoa > Scleractinia > Poritidae > Porites > Porites lobata. The sequence continues at coordinate 1,641,894 of CALNXK010000049.1, read as the reverse complement.
TCATCTAAAATTCGTGCTTCGTCAGAGGGAGGAATTCTCAAGTTTGTTGCCAGAGCCTCCATAAGGTCAAAGCAGGTGTCGAACTGTACTTCTGTCCAAATTGTGAAGTCGCAATGGGCCCACTCGTTACGAACGTTTGATCTCACATCCTCAGCAATCGGTTCAACAGACGCAAATGGCAAAGCTCCGCAGAGAACAGCAAGGGCAGCAGAAGAATCAAAGGAACTGTCAAATGCATTGAACTGCGCCATGATAGGTTTCATAAACAGCTTGGCCAAAGACACTTCATCCCTTACACAGTAGTCGTAATGGGTACGGTGCGTGGCTTTGTGGTTATTGTTGATACTTTCATAGTTCAATTTCACCGTGGACGGTGGAATATTCTTCATGAAATATGTGTACGTTTGTTTGTCCACTCCAAACCTTCGCACTAAATACTGGTAAAATGAAGTCATTTCGGTTTTGACCTTATCTCTGAGGCATGGAGTGAGGACATGGTGAAGAGCTATACCCACCACTAACCACCGGCGCTGCTCTTGAGATCCTGTTAGGGAAGCCATGTCTTTAGTAATATATCCTCAAAGCAGTCTGAAACGGTGAGTTTCCTACAAATAAAAGTAATATAAATAAAAAGATCAATCAGGTCATGAGAGCGCTTCAAAGAGACCTTTAATGCGAATTAAAAAGTATCAATTTTCCTTTAATTGATGGTTTTCACAGTGACGTCATCAGATCGCAAAGTAAAAAAAGTGAGGTTTTTACGAATTCTTATTTACACTAGGTTGAAGATAAATAGAAAATAAATCATTGTACAAGTTGCCAGCCCCGAAGCATGTTTCGTTTCGAAAATACAACAATTTTCACAGTGCGTGTGACACCAAAATATATAGGAATGCTGTCTCTTTGAAAAATTCTCTCTTCTTGATAATCAGCAGTTTAACCATTTCAAGCATTAAAAGATGTGTTTATGCGCACGTATGCTAGCTCTTGAGTGAAAAGGAAGAGCTTTTATACAAAAAGTGAACTCCAGATGTTTTTGTTGATTTCCGGCGGCCATATTGGCGGACAGTTTCTGTCCACCACCAATATATAGCGTCTCCATACAAAGTTCTACAAAGGTACGTGAAATGTTTTGGCAAATAACTCAGAAACTGTGGGCCACAAAGAGCTGAGATTTGGACAAATTGTTTATATATTAGTCTTGTATAACATTTCATTTTCTTGACTTCTTCCACTGGACAGTTTCCAATTTTTTTTTTTGTGCCGTGTTGAGTGCGTGAAAGTGAAAACGAAGAATAACATAGCAGACTCGGAATATCATTTCCAGTTGTTTTTTTTTTTCCACCTTCCCATCTTTTTTTCTATGGGATACCGGTTAATATGATATACAATTTCTTTGTCTTTTTAATATGCGTAGTCTTTTTTCAGCCCGGTTATCATCTGTCCGCCGAATTCCTGCTTTCGTGGAAAGCACTAGCTTCCCCCGAGACCTTTCTCGGAAAAACAGGATAAAGTTTGCGTTACGGGGTGTTAAGTGAGCTCTTGGTTACGTCGCAAATGTTTTTACAACAGGGAAGGTATGAAAGAGAACTGCTGAATATAAATCTCCTCGAGTGATGTTAGGACGTTATATCGAAGCCCCAAGCAATCCCGTAATAAATTACACAAAACTGAGAAATTTATGACCATGACCCACGAAGGTTAAAAGCAGTGGGCCTTCAACCTTTCAAATATGTCAATCATATTTATTTTATAGATTCACCCCTTTACAGGGTTTCTTTTTTAGAGAGACCTGCTTTAGAGATATCCCCTCTTAGAACATGTCTATTTAAAAGAATTTGCCCCCTTTGCAAGAGACAATATTGGGTCCGCTGGGAGTGAAAACCAATTTAAAGATCTATAGAGTCCTGTGAATTCTTCGTTTTCACGTCACGCAATAAACACGGCACAAAAAAATACATTTGAAACCGTCCAGTGGAAGAAGCCAAGAAAATGAAATGTTATAAAAGACTAATATATAAACAATTTGTCCAAATCTCAGGTCTTTGTGGCCCACAGTTTCTGAGTTAGTTGCCGAAACATTTCACGCACCTTTGTAGAGCTTTGTATGGAGACGCCATATTGGTGGACAGAAACTGTCCACCAATATGGCCGCCGGAAATCAACAAAAACATCTGGAGTTCACTTTTTCTATAAAAGCTCCTACTTTTCACTCGAGAACTAGCATACTTGCGCATAAACATATCTTCTAATACGTGAAATGGTTAAACTGCTGAAAATCAAGCGGAGAGACTTTTTTCAAGGAGATAGCATTCCTATTTTGGTGTCACGCACTGTGAAAACTTGGAAGTTCAAACTGCTGTATTTTCGAAATGAAACATGCTTCGGGGCTGGAAACTTTTACAAAGATTTATTTTCTATTAATCTTCAACCTAGTGTAAATAACAATTCGTAAAACCTCGCTTTTTTGACTTTGCAATCTGATCACGTCACCGTGAAAACCATCAACAGCACAATCAACAGAGTCTGTTAGTCTGTTTACTTCTCGATCTGAAATTGAAGCGTTTATAACACTATAGAATATAAGGTAACTCATTAGCAAGCAGCTTTTCAAAGCTATACAATGGACGGCTTACCCAAGCTTTCGTTCAACTGTTTGCAACGATATCCAACGCGAAACGTAATGAATTGCGACATCCGCAAACCTCGCGCCGCGGTCAGTCCAATTTAAAAGGTTTTGCATAAATGCGACTTATAAACCATCCAGCGGCACATTCCCATTAGCCTCTTAAAAGGAATCCCCGCGGACTCTCAAAAGTTTATGCGATTCCGGGTAAAAGAAGAAGTAAATTAGGTCACGTGAACCTGAAGGGCCATTTTGAGCGAAAAATCTTAAATTAGAAATGGCATCATTATAAAATAGCATTCAATCGAAGAAATTGCAACCAAACATGTCCATGTCCCTAGATGAACGACTAAACATCTGTGCCTGGGCTTTGTTGAATAATTCATTGAAAGTGTACATAAACGGAATTTTGTACTAGTACCCAGTCCCCTCATCAAACGATTTTCGAAGTTCATTCCTGTCTAAAAGATTAACTTAAAAAGCCCAGACACAGAAATGATGTACCCACTAGTCTCATAACTATGACGATAACTGCGAGTGAGTTTTGTGCTAAAAATAGCCTTAATAGGCCACGTGAGAATTAGTCACTCCAATCATCATTCAAAGTTTTTAAACTTATACCCAGGAAGTCTGTCCTTACTGTTATTTTGTGCTTTATTGAAAGCTTAGGAAGTTAGACCCCCCCCCCCCTCCCCACTGTTTTTGAGGAATTAAATAGCAGACCCATACCTTAATTTTCTTGAGCAGTAAATCTAGGGAAATTAACGTGCAGGCGAGGGGGGTAACTTACGAAAAACCACCTGTAAACCATTCGTTTTGATCTGGGGCTTCAAAAATGTCATCTATAGGACTGTCTGAAAATGATAGATTGCCCATCTTTACCTTTAGCATTTCTAAATCCTTTTTCATTACTTGGCTTCTCACTTCCAGAGTTTTGCAGATGTCATCTACTTGTTGCTGTCTAGTTTCCCAGTGTAGTTCTGATATCCTTAGCATTTCCCTCTGATCCCTGTCTTTGGAGCTTATCTCCTCCTTAATCATATCTTGGTTTTTCCTCAGCTCCATACAAGTCGATTGCATTCTCTGGTGTTGATTCTTTAGCACCTGTATGGCTCTATTTAACTCAGACTTAAACAGAGCAAGAGTGGAACAAATGCTTTTTATATCTTTAGCGTCTTTATCTTTGAAGTCATCTAATGAGTCAGATAGTTGCTGAACTTCTTTACGCATAACTTGTAAAAGATTGTCATCAACCGTTTTACCAAGGCATATTTCCAATCCTGCATCAGATATAAATGCACAGAGACCAATAATTAACATTAACACATTTTCTAACGTGATATTATTTTTCCCGCAGCTTAAATAGTTCTTCAAGTTAAGACTCGGAGTAACCTGAATTCTCTCTACATGAATGAAAGGTTTGTGGATAACTTAAGGTTAAATTAAAGGTATCTGCAGCTTATTAGGCCCTTTTCCACCTAATCTCTATACAACTGTTAAAGCTGTACACAGAATATATCAAACTAACTGCGAGACATTTACAGTTAAATTAGCACTACGGCGCGGATAACGAAAACGCGTTAACAAATTTGGTAGTTCTTTTCATTGTACCTTGTGTCCTCCACAATCTAAGTTCATCCAAAATTCTTGTTTCGTCAGCAGAGGGGAATCCCAAGTTTGCTACGAGAGCCTCCATAAGGTCAAAGCAAACGTCATAATGTCCCTGCGTCCAAATTGTAAAGTCGCAATGCGCCCACTCGTTACGAACATTTAACCTCACATCTTCAGCAATCAGTTTGACAGACGCGAATGGCAAAGCTGCAGAGAGAACTGCAAGGGCTGCTGAAGAATCAAAGGCGTCGTCAAATGCATTGAACTGAGCCATGAAAGGTTTCATAAACAGCTTGGCCAAAGACACTTCATCCTTAACGCAGTAATCGTAAAAACTACTGTTAGGGACAGTGTGGTTATTGTTGATACTCTCGTAGTTTAGGTTTACAGTGGATGGTGGAATGCACTTCATGTGAAATGGGTACTTTTGTTTATCCAGACCACAGTGTCGTACCAGATTCTGGTAGAATGTAGTCAATTCACCTTTGATCTTATCTCTGAGGCATGGAGTAAGGACATGGTGAAGAGCAATGCCCACTACTAACCACCGGCGCTGCTCCTGAGAGCTTGCTGATGAGGGCGACGCCATTCAGGAAAGCTGTTGCTCCTCGAGGTGGATTTAGATAGTTAATTGTCAACAAATAGGAGACGGATGTTACTCTAAATCTCTCTACTGTAAAGTTTGGACCCTACGATAGAGAACAAAATGGGTGAATTTAGAATAAAATTTGACTCTATACCACAGTGCTTTGCTCATTTGCAAATCACGTTAGGCCGGTACTCTGATACAGAGGTTATATAAAAGTGTGGGAACAAAATATTTTCAATCATTCGACAGGCTGACCGGTTTTCGGCCGCCGTTACAGATATACAAACTCCACTTTATGATAGTCCAAATTCCTTACGTTATTTTATTGGAATTACAGCTAACTCTGATTAGTTCCGTCACCCGCATCCCGGTATACTTGGTTATTCGTTGTGGGGGGACGTCAAGGACACAAAATTTCGACGTTTCTCCCAGAAGAGATATTTCGGAGACCTTCGGATTAGTGGTGTGCTGGAAACAGGAGCATTTTTGATCTTAGAATATATTAAACGTGTTTTGCAAAATAGCCGTTCATGCATGCAATCCACGTCTAAGATTAGAACTTGACGTTGATTATTCAGTACTCACTCGTATCTTATGCAATTGCATACATGAAACTTTGTCTGCAAACTCACAGAACATACAAGCAATATCCTCGCAGATATTGATGCTCCTGTCTTCTACAAAGAGACAAGACAGAAGCGCCCTAATTTTTCCCTAAGTAGATGATCAGTCAGTTAAAACGAGGAACATTCTTTACATTAATACGACCTTATCAACGAAAATACAGGGTAAATCGTCGACAGAGTTAGCAAAAACTTTATCATGTAAATACCATTCTACATTATTCGACTTCTGAAAGAGCCAAATCTGTCACAAGTAACGAAAAAAGCTGTCGATTTTTAGTTTTGCTTCGGCATCTTTCACCACTTCCGGGATTCGATAAATTACTCTAAAAAGGTAACTTTCGACTCAGTACTACTAAATTTACCTATATGTAAACTTACCACCTACTGTATTAAGCGTTCCCGTTGTGATCTTCTCGAAAGATTACGTAAAGAATCGTGGCCTTAACCAAAAATGTCGGTCCCTCCGGCTACACGCAAAACCGAAAGTGGTTCTTGTCTAAGATCCGGGATATTGAAATAGTTTCGCTCGAACAAGTCATATATCCACCTTACAATGGAATTCACTCTCGATCAAACATTACTTGTTATTGGCGGTGGTACTTCAGTGAGGTTTTGATTAATATCCAGCTGGAAAGTTAACGAACCTTAAAATCGAAATAAGAGAGGAAATTTTGTACATTAAATGTATGAAACTGATCAAGTATTTTACTTGACAATTTGATGACTCCGTTTGTTGTCTGGACGTCAAAGCGAGCTTGTCTCATTATTCTGCGCAGCTTTTGCGTTTCGGATCACATGGTACGAGCGAGTTTGTGAGTTCGTCTTGGATACGTCATCGGAATCCTTTGACCGAGAAGGACTGGGCAGACGCCGTACAGCGACTGGGCACGAAGCAAGACAAGGATTCCTTTACGCTCAATTCGACTCTAAAGAAACGAGAAAAAAAACTGGGCCGAGGTCACTTTCGCAAAGACTTCTGGGACTGTTACTAGGGAGAGGGAATAACAGAGATTTTGTAAAATCCAACTAGTGGTCTATTATCAATGCTATGTTCTGATAGGTTGAGCTACTACTAGGCTATATGTTATAGCCCACTAGTAGCGAAAAGCGCGGGCTTTTTGGCGGCAAAAAGGATTAAAGTCTAGCTTTAACTAGCTTATTTTTTTTTTATTCTCGATACTTTTGACCAACTAGTTGGATTTTACTAAAACAATTATTCCTCGAGCCCTCATGGCCTCTGCGTCAATAGCCATGGTCAATAGCCTATTGACTCAGAGCCCATTCGGGCTCGAGAAATAATTGTTAAATAGCCAGGGCTAAGAACGAGGCTCCCGATAATATTTATAGTTTGCTCAAACAAAACGTAAAATCGTGTAATGCTAAGAGGCGAAGGCAACGAGAACGGTGAAAAAACAAAAATAGGTCTCATCAGCAAAAAGGCAATTTTGCACGTGCAGCACAGTTTCTTTGTACTTTTCTTTACCGTTGGTTGCACGACTGCAACGTGAAACTTCCCGAAGCTTCCTGGTTACATGTTTTATGGAAGAAATGTTGTACGTGTTCTTGTCCACTTTTTGTCCACTGTCGCTCAGTTTCACCCAGGTGGCCGCTAGCATTTCTCATTTTCTCACCGCCGCTACAAAATTTCATGTTGTTCCTCCAACAAAAAATGTCTCCTTTGTTTTTTCTATCTCGCTCTGGCTCTTTTTCTCGTCGAGCTTCGCTGGCCTGTCGCCTTAGCTTCTCTTTTTCTCTGTTTTCCGAATTTGTGGACATGACAATTAATCTAACGTTAATACTTTAGACAACAGGATACAGAAACAATTTCCGCTTTCCGTTTTCATCTTTACTGACTCTTTAGTTGTCTCCGCTTCACAAGACGCGGGCTGCCATACGCTTTCCCGCCACAATAACCTGACATTTAACATTGGCTTACATGAGGTGGTTGTACGGACGGTCGGCGTTCGTACGCTACGTCATAACCAAATTTTCTTGCTCTCATAGGTTACCAATTTATCTTAGCAATTGGGCTCCGCCACGCGCGCTTCGCGCGAGGGAGCTCCGCTAAAATGGTCCAATAGCTGACCGGCGCGTCCCCAATAACGATCCCAGAATGAATTGCGGGACACATTTCGTCTCCAGTCCCCTTCTCGTTTCTGAGGTAGCTAATAGCATGCCAAACGTTCGGTTAATCCTCACTGAACTAACAATATCACGTGAGAAAAAAAACAATGAATGCATCTTAAGTATTTCATGTACAATTTATTGAAAAAATATGATAACAACAACTATATACTGTTTCATAAGACATTCATTTGTTTTCGTGCTTATGCGGCAACAAGCCATACGGTTAGCCAATGAAAACTGGACTTCTATAAATATTAAAAATTATAAACGAGTACAGAGAAAGAGACAGTACCATCAGATTTCTTTACCCAAGGAAGCCGATCCAATGCTTTTATGACATGTGAATTTATTAAAGTCAGACTTAGCAATATGAATACTTATTGTTCCATAGTCATAGAAACTTATTTCATTTGATCTTGGGCGAGGAATGCATCGTTTTGTAGCCTTAAAAATTTAAACTCGACAGCAGTTTGTGGAACCGCTATTTTGAAAACCTTACAAAATGATTTGCCTCATAAATTTTGTTTTTGGCCTTTTGAAAACTTCAAGTGTGGGAATAAACATTAATTCATAATTACATTTTCTTCGCAACGTTTCAAACAACAAAGACGCTCTTTTCCATTTCTGAAAGCGATGAGTTCACCGTGAATCTTGCTTCCAAATAATAATTCTAATAGCTGCAGCATTTACACTTCATAATTTTGTGAAGTGCATCTGTTCGACGGAAATCCTTTACCCACTTATCGGCATACTGCACTACTGCAGCCGGAAGCTTTAGAGATGAGGAAGTTCTCTGGCTACACAGGAGTTGAAGATTCATGATGGTATTGCCCGAGGTCAAACTCCAAAACCCAGTTTGAAGGCCAACTCTACCACAGATTGAGGCACTGACTGGTGGTGACACACGTACAGTTCACGCGGATGATCTTCTGGTAGAAGCCGTCTACGTTCAACAGAAGAAAGTATTATGAATTAGCTTTTAATATCACTCACATTTGACTTAAACGTGCTGGTATATGCTTTCAAGCGCAGTTTCCTTCCCTTCCGAGAAATTATTTTAAATAACAAACTCCAATAGGCCATTTCCGAGTTCCAAAATCTCTCACTTTCAAAACGAGGCTAAGTGCAAAAACCTTCTAAGGAAAATGAGTTTTTATGGATGAGAATAAAAACTCATTTTCATATCGACGGCTTCTCAATTAGCCTCGCTTAAAAACAGAGGCTTGGGCAACAACAAATGGCCTATTGGTCAGCTTGCCGCAACAGACGGCTCTTTCACACCTCAAATATATACAATGACGACAAGAAGAAGTAGAGAAAAAAAGAAATAGCAATAAAAAGAAATACGAAGAAAGTAAACTAAAAGGCAACCTCTTACTGCTCCCACCTAGAGCTTGCCTATTTCCTCGTAACAGTTCGAATTCTTTCTAAACGTACCCGATAACCCAATACTTGAAGATTGATGGAGACTTCTTTTGTTCAGTTGCGTTGTCTGGAATTCGGTGGAACATCACGCCATGTTCGACCACATCCTCCACTACGGTACATGTAAAACGTGCGTTGGGATTTTTCTGCTTTAAGCGCTGTTGAAGGGGAAATGATATTATAATAATTGCTGGAATTTGGCTTCAGTTTTCGCATATTTGTGCAAAATACGCATTACTGTTATTACAATCAAAATCAACAGTACGAGCGGTAGCAGTCTCCTCAATTAACACCTCGTATAAGGTACACTGCCACTTTAAGAAAGAAAAAAACAAATTATTACAAGTTATTGTAAAATGGTTTTTCGACATACCTGCTTGTAATAAGGAGAAAATAATCTACGCATGGAGAGACAGGTTTTCTCGAACGTGTTCACCACCTCTGCATGTACCAGTCCTCCCGTAGTGGGCGCATCGCCATCATTCGGACAGACTACAATGCCATGAAATGAATCCCAGCTCACATAATGAAACAAGGTGTTATCTATACCAGCAGTCAACCTAGCATGACAGAAAACACAGTCAACTATGGTCGTGTGTTTGTTGTAGTTTAAGTTTTTTCACTTAAATTATAATAATTATGGAAGCAAAAATAATACACCAAAAAGTCACGGATAAACGTGGACCGCAACAAAACCACAACCTAAACTCACACAAACTGAGAAAGGGTGTACATGAATACTATTTTGCTGTTTAAAATAATATTGTGGGTGAAATGTCAGAACAGAAATCAGCCAAGCTAGAGCGATTCTCGTATAACCTTGAAAAATAGTTTCGGTGAGTGTTCGTTATTTGTTTTATCAGCCAATGGATGGAAAGATCAAACCATGGCCTCCTTGTTATCCCGCCAAAGAAAACCCTAATATGGAGAAGGCATTGTTCGATTGACCAATCGTGTTGCAGTATGACGTCAAAGCAAAGTATCGGCTCAGTTGATTTCTAGAAAGTTCTCGGGCATGAAGTGTTTTTTACCCGAGCGTTCGCTTAATCAAACAAACTCGACGCCCGTTTATATCCGTTTAATAAACCAATCAAATCGCTCTATTTCCGTTCGTTTGTTCGCTTCTGTTTGTTCGGACATTTTCATATCAAGGTCTTACGAAAATCGCTCTATTTATCGGGAACCTCAGTATGAAACCACGACGGCGACGGCGACGGCAGGGGGAACGTCGAAAACACAACTGGTTTAGACCCCATCTACACGGGTCTCGACAAATGTTTCAATGGACAAATTTTTTCCCGTGCAAGCCGTCTACACGGAACCGTGCAAATTCCGCTACAGATTGCAGCACTGTTTGCCCTTCAAAAACTCATGCAAGGTCTCGCAGGTCCCTTGTAAACGTAAGGCAAATCAGTGCAATTTTTTTTCCGTTTAAAAATTTTTTTCCAGACCTGTGTTAACGGGGTCTTAGTAAGCAAAACGAAAGCTCTGCACATGCATCATAAAAACTAACTTCGCCCAACTAACGAAAACTAACTTCATTGACTTGAAAAAGGTAACGACAAATGCAATAAATGTTACTGTCTCTGTACTCGGACGGGGTACCCTCTCGGCTCTCCTAACTGGATGACATGGAATTATAGCGAAAAAGTCAATGTTTCAGCGACGTTTTCATTGGCCTCAAGGCCCTTAACATCCTAACTTTGACGGTTATACTTACTTTCCTGTGACCACTTGAGACAAGTCCGGCATATTTTCAGGTAAACTCTTTCTGAACGTTCCTGCAGAGTTGAGAGAAAACTGGGAACGCAACGATCTCAGTTTACCTTTGGCTCCGAAGCTGCCCAGACTTCCAGAACTATCGGACCCTGTGCGGCGAAGAACCGAGGGTATACTCCCACTATCATTGGAATGTACTTCGTCTGAAAAGCGATAATGTGAGAAGACAAGGAGGTTATTTGATTTGGTGTAACACTGTTTTAAATAACTACAAATGAGTCTCTGATTGGACGTCCAATTATCTGACTAACTGAATGATTGATTGATTGATTGATTGATTGATTGGCTGAGAAACTGAATGAAATACTGACTTTTTGGCTCACTCCTTGACTGAATGGGTGGTTGCAGACAGATTGACCGACTGAATGGCGAAGAGCTATCAAATCTCTTTAAATAAGGTAGACAATTAACCTTTTTAACTTGACCGACCGACTCATGTGAGTATTACACTTCTGTGACTGACTGACTGACTAAATGCCTGACAGTCTGATTGTTTTGCAGAGTGATTGGCTGACTTGCTGACTTAATGACTCGCTTAACGGCTACCTGGCTAAATAGGGACCGGCTAACATTGACTGGACTAGAAAACAAACTGAAAGGCTAACTGACTTTTGCCTTGCGCAAAGTTCGAACAAACTTATTGACTGAATGACAACATGAAAATGACTTCCTAATGCCTAAGCGGATTAGTTCACTGACAAACTGCTTATTTTTTAGCGAACGTCACTAAATAAGAGTACAAGTACCTTATAGTCTCAAGTTATCTAAACTGCCGTGCTTTTTCTGTGAGGTGGGAGTGTCGGAGCCATTAAAGCTTGAAGAGGACTTCCGTAGCATTGTCGTTGGGGGACTTATAAGCAGGGCGTCAGCTGAGGCCAGTGGAGGACTGCGACGGCTCCGTAAACTGACGAAAAATAGTAGTATATGTAAAACAACACAAAGCAATAGGTAAGGAATAACTTGCAAAGGTATAGCAAATAATCCTAGTACATATTCCGTTAAATCCTAAGGTTAGCACACCATGCCGCGAATGAAGAAACGGGCAGAGGGCTGTAAATCCGAGTTAAATTCTGATTCCGTGGGTTGTATTTAACTCCTTTACTGCAGTTTTCTGGGGCCATCACGGTATACCACTCAAAGGCATTGCATGACTGGTGTATAGTATGCGGCATGAATGAACCTTGTAAATTTTCATATTATAATACAGATAAAACATGAATACAAAGACAGGAAAAGATGCAAATGAGCATACTAGTATTCAAATAGTTTGACCATGATTTGAAAGCCGTAGGCTTGAAGGTACATCGCTGTGAAAATCTTTTTGAAATGTTAGGTTTTGCACTTTTAATTGAATTTTTAATTAATTATTATTAGCGTAAATCTGTCACTTAACTTAAACAGCGAGCACGACCGCGAGTTGGCTGAAAGAAATTTCAATTGGAGGCGTGAAACAGACACCTTAGCTTCGCGAGCGTTTTCCCACATAACAACTTAGCTGAAAATATCTCCTCTGACAATAAAACCTAACATTTTTTTTGCACTGTAAATTCTGTACATGAAAAATAAAAACTGTATCTACGTTTAATTATTCGTTGTACGTTGCTTCACAAACAGATGGGATGTCCATGGATTCAATCTGATGCAAGGTGTTTTTGACTTGATCCACATATTAGTAGGTATTCGGTAGAGGGTGGCCCTCAGCCCTTCATAATAAATAAACTAGTAATAGTTGACACTACAGCTGCCCCCGCCCTGTATATTGTTGGTCAATAGTATTCTTGCTCCTTGTGTAGCTCTTTGAAATATACCCATTTATAATGAAGATTTTCACACATACTCCATACAATAGGTGAGATAAATACAGGAAACGCAAAGTTCCATGCACAGTTTCAGTTCGATTTACACAGCTTTGATCAAAACATTCTCAGTTTCGAGAATAGCTGAGTTTATTCTAAACCATAAGAAAAGATTTAATTAGAAGTTGAATTTTTCGCTATTTCTCTTTCACTTTTTACATTCAGGTCATTCTCATTCTTCACTCATTTTAGTCTTATTTCTAAACTTTACAGCGGAAGGACATCTGTCAGCAGAGAATAAGTCCGAAAGCACAGAATTTGATTGTCGGCGAATTTTTGTAATCGTCCATCGTTCTGTTAGTGATAAGCTAGCCCTTGTTCACTCGTCTTGCTTGTTTGGGACTGCAGGGGCTGAGTCTTGCTCCGGTCAAAGAGAGAGAAAGAGTGTCTGGCAAGGTTTCCAATCAAAGATTTGTGAACTCGCGTCTGGCAAACTCTCCAAGTGCTTATATATACACAGTTATACGCACCTTATAACTTGCGCCTAACGAGTGTCTTTTGGTCCATAACTTTCAAAACAACTGCTCCACAGAATGTCACTTATAACACTTAACGCAAAAGAATATCGAAGTATGACTGCACAATAAATGTCACAAAATCTACCTAAGCGGTCGTTTCGTGGTTTTCTGTCTTTACGTCATCCTAACCATTTCGTACTTGCGGGCGCAAACAATAGTAACGTCATCATTACCTACCGATTCCTCGCGGCCCCTGTTCAAGCAAATCGAGATTTTTTCTATATTGACTGTATGACTGTATATTTCAACTGTTTCTGAACAAAAAATGTAATAGATTATTCATAATACTAATCTATCAAAACTAATGTGGTTTCCCCTATATTTAACTTTGTTACTGCAATAAGAATGGAAATAACTTTATACAAAAAAGTTCCTTTACTTTTGGTCAGAGCTCCTAATTATTCTTCTATATAATTATTTATGTACAGTTACGCAGGTCTGCTTGGGAGTGAGCAGGGACGTAGCCAGCCTATAGAGCTGTAGGCCTGGGCCTACAAATTTTTGGTTTGATCTCTTTACGCTTGTAATCTACCGCTTGGGGTGAGCTAAAAATCTTAAGAGCTCAACCTGTTGGGTGAGGTCACTGCGCACTAGTCATGCGGGCAATTTTCAGGGTATGTCCAAATGAAAGTTAGCCAGGCCTACAACTAGTTGAAAAGCTGGCTACACCCCCCTGGTGGAGTTAGGCACCAGATTGCTGAAGCAGGCTTCAGTTTACGACAATTATCACAATTACCAAAGTGAAAAACAAGACAAAATAGGTAGCAGTTTAAGTTTAAAAAAGAAATCCACACAATAATGGTACCCAAATTCTTATATATAGGCACTCTTAGCAGGCATTTCACCAAGACACCACTTGTAAATTGACAGTGCTCTTGGAAATGTTCCCACACGAAATATCTTAGTCTGAAAACTCCACCCTATAACCTTAACCCTCTTCTCTTACCTCTTTAAACCCCAATATCCACATACAAATTCTCCAAACTGGTCTCTACACATTTCTATGAAGAATAAGTTGAGAGAATTTGGTAGAAGATCAAAGCATTTTCTCTAAGGTGATTATTTCATTAATTCTCACAACCTCTGCTATCGATTGTGTACTGATATTGTTGGGAGAAAATTGATGTTTGCCAGTTTTGGGACTTAACAGTACATAAACCACTAGGCGTGTCTTACCATGCCTACTATGAGCAAGAAATATCTTGCTGGGGGTTCACGGTACTCCTTATCCTCTTCTCTTCTGCTCTTAGAACTTCATCTTGTTGGAAAAATCTGGAGTCGATTTAGTTTTAAGTAGTGTGAACAGTGCTCGGAAAACAACAACCACAAAACTTGAATTCTGGCACGTCCTACTGCTTTGGTAGCCTCCTACGCGGGAGTTTTAAGGGGAGCTCGTATTTTTTACGGTCAGGTTGAAACGCAGACCATGCAGACTGCAGACTGCAGACTGTGCAGACCGTGCAGACTGAGTGTTATTTTGTTTACTTGTACCTTAATTTTCTAGTAAAATTTTTACTATAGTTTCCCGCTTCCTCTCATTATGTGCACTGTGGATCACTATCATATGTGCACCGATGTGCCGGTTTAAAACCACTACCACTTTAATATTAGCGTGAATGCATGGAGTAAATACAATTGTCGATCCCCGAGTGAAAACCCGCGCAGAGGGACACTCTTGGGAATCGAATAAAAAAAATACATAAACAAAAGTCTTACCCGAATCTTCTGAGCTAACAACGATGACATCGGTATGTGTAAGATTTGAAGAAATGACGGCAAGTCACCGGTTTGAATTACAGAGTGAAACCAAACACGATCATCATCAATCAAGGAAATTGAGGAAATTTCTCTCTTGTATCCGTTGTAGGAAGCCGAAAAGGGTTTTATTTTAAGCCACTTAACCTGAAAAAGCTTCTTCTACTAAAAAAATTTAAACAATCGTGGCAATATAATAGTTACAGAAAGAAACAGCTTAGCTTGCTCCATCGTGATCGCTCCTGCGTGAAAGCGGCGCAGCTAAAAGCGCGCGACACTGCCTTTACATCTGCCGGTAAACATGAGCCCGCGATTTTCCCAATTCTTAGCCATGACCCTTGTAGGTACATGGGAGTGATGCACAGTGTACATAATGACAGGAAGCAGGAAACTATAATAAAAATTCTACTAGAAAATTAAGGTACAAGTAAAAAGAATAACACGCGGTCTGCACAGTTTGTACGGTCTGCACAATCTCGGTGTGCGACAAACGCAGACTGCAGACTTGCAGACCTGCAGACCTGCAGACCTGCAGACTTGCAGACTAGCAGACTTGCAGACTCGAAGATTTGCAGACCTACATTTTTTGTGACAGGGCTTTGGACTAATTTTATTCATCCTCTGTTTACTGTTGGCGAATCGCAAAGTATGTCTGAGGCAAACAACAGCGCTAACGGGCTGCAAACACAACAGTGCCCGATTCGACAGGTGACTGGAAATCCTTGCCGTGGAAGACTTAACATCAGAAGAACGGTGACCTAAACTTCAGCGAGAGCAGCGAAGAAGAAGACGGGTGGGATCATCGAGCGGCTTTAAAACGGAAGGACATATGTGAGCAGGAAATAAGTCAGCACAGAATTTGATTGTTGGCGAATTTCTGTAATCGTCCATCGTTCTGCTAGTGATAAGCTAGCCGTTGTTCACTCGTCTTGCTTGTTTCGGGCTGAGTCTTATTCCGGTCAAAGAGAGAGAAAGAGTGTCTGGCAAGGTTTCCAATCAAAGATTTGTGAACTCGTGTCTGGTAAAATCTCCAAGTGTTTCTATATACACGGTTGTACGCACCTTATAACTTCATCTGCGCTTAACGAGTGTCTTTTGGTCCATAACTTTCACTGAACCAACTGCTCCACAGAATGTCACTGATAACAAGTAACGCAAAAGAGTATCGAAGTATGAGTGCACAATAAATGTCACAAAATCTACCTGACCGGTCCCTTCGAAATTTTCTGTCTTCATCACGTCATCATTACCTAACGATTCCTCGCGGGCCCTGTTCAAGCAAATCGAGATTTTTTTCTGCCATACTGACTGTATATTACAACTGTAAGTACTTTCCTTAATATACGCGCGAGTTACTAGAGTGCCTCCTCGGGATTGAACCTGCGGGGGCAATTATCCCCCCCCTCCCCGTGAGTTCCGAACGTCTCTGCAAGTCCGCAAGTCTGCAAGTCTGCAAGTCTGCAGGTCTGCAAGTCTGCAGGTCTGCGGTCTGCAAGTCTGCAGTCTGCGTTTGTCGCACACCGGCACAATCTGCAGTCTGCAGTCTGCGTGGTCTGCGTTTCAACATGACCGGATTTTTTAGGGGAGGGACGAATATAAACAAGGCAGGCTAGTCCTTTGGCCAAGCACTCACGTTTGCTTGCCCGGAGAAACTACTTGTTTGTCTTAGCTTATGATTTTGTTACACAATGACTTGCCTGGATCCTCGCCCGTCAGGCAAGTGTGCAAATTAACAGTTTCTTGCCCAGTAAGAAAAACTACCCGTCTCAGACAACCAGACAGGACTTAGTTTTGAGCCCTGCAGAACAAGCAGAGTGAACTTATCTTCTTGCTTTTGCACTTACATGGATATTTATAGGATGAGAACCAAGCATATGCATGTACATTTGGACCCCTATTAAGCAACCGCCCTCAGGTAAGGGACAAGTGGCCACTTTGAAAAAGGTTCTGTTTACAGTGACTAACAAAATCTAACAGGACCCTAAAATGGGTGACTGTGAAAGGAGCCACTTAATAGGGTTGGACTGCACTGTAGATCAATGAAAGAGACTTCAGCAACAATACCTTTAAAAAGCCAGTAATTAGCTTGACTGAGCAAAGATGCAGAATGCATAAAAGAAAAGTAAAATAAAAATAAATAAAATAAATAATAAATATAAATGAAAATTAAACACCTACCTCCCTCCAGATGAAAAGTTGTCCAACACGCTGCTCTGCACTCATGGCCAGTAAACAGTGAAATTTACAATATAATACAACATCTTCTAAATCTTCTCTTGGTAAATGACTGGCAACTAAATATCCCTGCAAAGCAGTAATGGGAAATTTATAACAAATAAACTCACAAGATAATGCTGTTAATTCATTTTCACCATGGAAACCAGCTCAAATAATTTATTTGGCAGATCAGTTGTGCACTTAATTTCTTGTATCAAGAGGATACATTTTTGCTGCTGACAAACCCAATGCACCCCACTTAGTATTGTTAGGTTCCATGTACATTAAAAATGCATAAGAGTTTCATACAGGCAATAGGAACAGATTCACAAAGTACAGGAAAATAATAATCCATACCTCATAAAATATGCTAGATCCTAGAATTGTCTATAATCTTCTAATTTGAAAATAGTCATCTGCCTGAAGGCAAATGAAAGGAAAAAAATGTAGTACAAAAGGTAAACTACAGAACCCCTCAAATGTAAGTTTCTTTAACTCGACGTTCTTTTTGTTGTCATTGGATCAAGAGCAACCACCTGGGTTGAGGTTTACATCTTAGAATTGTTTATGTTTTTCTATAAGATGGAACACTTGAAGGAATCACTTAAACTAAAAGGAATAAAACCCACTTACAAATTCTCGATAATCAGCTGCTTCCAATTCACTGGGGCAGCAATGATAATCCACCTAAATACAACATACAAAAAATATACATTAAGATTCAAAAGAGGACTGCTATGAATTGACTGCTTAAAGGATGCTGTGCTCTAAGAAACATTCTAGAGATAAATCCAGGATGCCAAGTTTATGACTGCTATGAAAATACTAAGCATTCTCAGTCGCTCAAGATCAAAAATAAGGTGCCAGAGGCCTCAGGCAATTGCAATGCTAGAGCACAGCTCTGTCAGCATGATACATGCTCTATATCAGTAAAACAACTCAGAACAAACGCTCAATATGAAATCAAGAACCATTCTTTTCTTCTGCTGGCATTTAAATAGGCTTTTCCCTTTTTGAAGTACATAATTTTGATAAAAAAAGTAATATTATTGATGAGGACAGACTGTCAGAATTTTTTTTTTTTGCCCATTGAACAATATGCTTTCATTTAGTTATTGGGTGCTCAGCCACAAGCTTACCTTTCTAGTTAAAGGTAGATTCAGCCACTGGATAACTGGAAGAATATCTGGTAAAGTAACATTATGGCCATCTTTATCTGCTGCACCAGGAGGCTTTCTAAGAGCTTTCTCAAACAACAAAGATGGTCCAGCCATGCTTCGTTAATTTTCATAATTATGGCTATAGCCATGCTAGAAAAGGAACGTAATGATTCCCATGCTAGTAACGCCGACTTTATCTTTTTCTCACCATCTCTGTACGGGCGGAAACTCGTGAGTGATAATTTGAAGGGTTTTTTCATCTTTGAATACTGCCCAACAAAACAACTTCTTGGCAAGATACATAAACGATCCCATCATTCCACATTCCATGATTAAGTGGTAAAGCTTTGGCTGATTTCTTATTTCAAAATCGACGTTACGGCTTCTGTCATATATGGAAATCTTGGCTTTTTGCGGATTATATTCATCACTGACATACCCTTTCGGATCGAGAACTTTATTATTGTGCAGCAGTCCTTCCCACGTTTGCAGTTTAACAACAAACCGTCTTCCATCTCTCGGGGGAGGAGACGCATGCTGTGGACCCGTTGGCTCTAAACTTGGATGTGTAAGACCAAAGCGTGTAACACCGAGATCTTTGCCTACATAGGTAACTGGAATTTTAACCTCGATGGTATTTATCTTTCCCATAGCTTGACACATGTACCGGTGTTTGCCCCAGTGCATTTTCTGGCATTCTTTACCACAATACCGTGAAGTCATACAGCCTTTGCAAGACAACAATTTCACGTCATTTCGAAAGCAAAAGGCACAGTTTGCTTTCGAAGATGCTGCTTTTAAGTTCATTTGCGTACTTCCATTGTTATAGCAGTGGTTGTTTGATTTATACAACGCTGAAACTGCACCAGGAAGAGAAACCTCAAATGCGTCTTTTTGGCCTCTTAAAGTGGCTAAGAACTTCTCATAAAAAGGGAAGTTCTCATGCCTTTCGAAATAATAGTGGAGCTCCCCTGGAAAAGAACATTCTTCAAAATACTTTAAACCTTCATAGAAAGCGGGACCACGATTATCATGGATGACATTGCACTCTACAACACATGGAGGCTTTCCCGGGCTTCGCTTACCAACTCGTATACCACCCATCTTGTTGTTGCATATCTCGTTACCTTTGTATGAGCCTCCTGAATTGCGCTGCACCCATACTCCCCACCAGAAATTTTCAAATACCATATTTTCTTCAAACACTATATTGTCCGCGAAAAATGATACTTCAATGCCAAACCCGCCGTTATGGTAAATTCTGTTTCTGGATATAACTACTTCATCAAAAGACAAACAATGGTGTCCTGACACGCGAACACCCTCGAATTTGTTATCAAATAACTCGGTCTCTTGTATGTGGGCTTTCTTTGCCACGCTGTCATTAAATCTAGTTCCAGAAACAAGAATTCCCTCGGTATTCCCATGAACTAAGCATTTGGTGACAACTATGCTTCCTTCGTCGAACACTTTTATTCCAGATGAGGTTCGTGGTTCTTTACCATTTCCCATCACTTCGCATTTTTCCAATAAAGCTGATGAGTTGAAACCTTCAACTGTGATTCCTCCTCCAGGGCTATCAGTGATGGTGCAGTTCATCAGCTTTGCTGTTCCATAGACCACAACAGCTGAGTTCTGTGTCTCAGTGCTCTTAAATCTACAATTGGTGAACTCCACGAGTCCATCTGGTGCGACAAAAATTGTTCTCTGCGTTATAAAGGATATATTTTGTAGAAAACACTCCCTTGAGAAGCGAAGACCACTACAGTTTATTGTGACATCTGATGCATCACAGAAAGCTGTCAAAGTGGTGTCAACAATATCATTAGAACCATCGAGATTCTTCATAATATTTGTCACTTCATTGATTTGAACAACTGGTCCGCCTTCAATTTCATACTCTTCGTTGGTAAGGAGAAGAACTTTCTTTCTCCCCTGTGGACGTTTATTCTGAATTATGCACCGTCGGAGTGCTTCAGAAGAGTCAACAACTTCCCACTTTCCATCAAGGTGCTTAAACGTGGTATGAAAAGGTTCATAACGTCGACAACTTCTCGCTTCATGATAATATGCCATAGCCGCGAGACATAAAGCAGAGCCTTTCTTTTCAAGCCCATTCAAAGCCAAAGCTTTCCTTGTGTATCCTTTCCAGCAGTTTGGTTTTAGTTTAACGTATTCCTCAGAGTCTGAGAGGCACTTGCTGTAATTTCCCAGTTTGAGATACGCAGTTGCGCGATTGTTTAATAGGCGTGGATCCAGGTTCTTTGCCTTATTATCTGTTTCAAGTGCTTCCGTGTACGTTTCAACTGCTTCTTGAAAACGTCCTTCTTTAAAAAGGGAGTTTCCTCTTAAACGAAACCTATCCAACTGAGCAATTAAATCATCGTCATTTTCTGCAACGGCTTGGTTGTGGTCTGGATTCGAAGGACAAGATGAGTAGGAAATGACTTTTTGTAACAGCTGAGGAATAGGCAGAGTATGAGGGAAGAGCTTTTTTAACTCGTCAAGAGTTAAGGCAACCTCGGTATCACTTTTACAGGAATTCAGAATTTGAAAAGCGAAACGTTCGGTTTCCTTGGCTTCCTCATGATGGCCGTGGACACTTAACTGCACAGCGTTTTCATACACAATGCGGGAAGCCTCGCGAGTTAAAACGGTTGTTTTGATATCTCGTTCGATACTTTGCTGATCTATCAAGCCCTTTATGTGTTTTTGTAGCTCACAAGAGTGATAGGTTAACTGCGACCACGAAAAAAACAAAGAAGGGTTGTTAACAGCTGTCGATGGCTGTTCTTGCGCATTTGCTGCTATATCTAGAAGGATTTGATCCGGAGAAGGGCAATCTTGGAAGGCTTGGTAAAGAAGATTTACTGCCCTAAGTAGCGAAGAGGCGGTTTCCTCAACTGTCATCATGCTGCGAATGACTTCTTGGACTAAACGATGTAAACCAAAAGAGTTTGGACCTTTCCGTTGAAAAAGTGAAAATTTTGTCAAAATCTCCACCACTTCATTTTTCGTCACTACAGAATGGTAGCACTCTTGCTGAGATGGCTTTTCATTGGAAAGTAGAGGAAGATTGATTAAGCCATCTTGAATTTCGTTCGGCTCCAAAAATGCTGCAGCCTCCATAAACCGGGATGCAACCTCTCCGTGTGATGACTTTCTGACGTACTCAAAGTTCAAAAGCCATGTCGTGTGTACTGCCAGTCGACTGTTAGACTCGTATTCCCAAGATGGTTTTGCCCGTGGGTGCCGATTTAACAACTTTAGCCTCTGCTTTTTGTACTCTACAAGGTAGGTACCAAAGCTACATTGAACAGCCTTTATATGCGCACCAGCTTGTTCTAAAGCGAGCGGTAGACAGCCAAGTTCACGAACCAGCTCATCCAGCTCACCCTTAAATTCTCCAACTGTACCTTCACATCGCGTAGCAAGGAAACTCTTTGCTTCCTCATCTGAGAAGGTGAAAATCTCGACACAACAAGTTTCCTCGAGATCCATGGACTCGCAAACTACTTTGGGTTCACGTCTAGTTGTTAGCAGTATGTGGCCTCCTGCTTGCCTTTTCCATCGACCAGACAGAACTTTGTGCATTTGTTCAGATAGATGAAGCTGGTCAACGTCATCAAGGACCAAAAGCCATCGCTTTTTCTGCCGTGAGATCCAAGTAAGAACCTTGGATAATGTCAAATCAAAAGTGTCTGCTAATATTCCTAAACGCAAGGCTAAGTCATTCATAGATTTTTCCAGCTTCTTGTCATCTTCCATGGAGATCCAAAATACACCTCCTTCATATTTACCCTTATGTTTCCAAGCAAACTGAGCTCCCAAAGTTGTCTTTCCACAACCGCCAAGACCGCAAGGGGCTGCCATTTGTAATTCCCCAACACTTTGGAAGGTGAAAAATCTCTCAAGCTTCTCTATTGCCTCTTCTCTTCCAGTAAACCATTTGTTTTGCTCTGGAGCGTCAAAGACGACGTTTTTGGGACCGTCTGAGAGTGCAATACTTTCTATTTTTGCCTTCAAAATCTCTAAGTCCCTTCTAATAATTTCCTCTTTCACTTCCAAAATCCTGAAAAGGTCATCTACTTGTTCTTGCCTCATTTCATCCTGTACCTCTAATATGCTAAGACGTTCACTCTGGCCTTTGTCTATGGAATATATTTCTTTCTTGAGCACATCTTGGTTGTTCCTTAGCTCTTCACAAGTTGATTCCAGTTTCGAGTACCGCTGTTTTAGACCCATTGTGGCTCGATCGAATTCAGACTTGAACAAGGCAAGAGTTGAACAAATACTTCGTACGTCTTCACCTTCTTTTTTGCGTTGGTCGTCTAGTGAGTCCGACAGTCGCTGAACTTCGTTTCGTAAAACTTGCAGAACAGTGTCATCGATCGTTTTACCAAGACATATCTCCAGCCCTGTATAAAAAAAAATTAGTAAGAAGCAAAACTAACATATCGAGATGAACCATGGAAGATGTCAAGCGACAGCCTTAGTGACAGGCAAATAAATTACACTCACTTGAATGCTTATTGCCAGTGATAGGGAGGTTCTAAATAGCTGAGAAAGATGTAACAGTTTCTTTAGAAAAAGGGAGCGTGTGTTGCATATGTATTCTACGGCTACAAAGGTTGACCCACCTAGGGGCGAGGAAGTTTTTGAGTAGTTCTGGTCCTCGGCTCACTCAACAAATCTGTAAATAAAGGACTTAACTCACACTGCACTTTTTGTAACTGTACCTTGTGTTCTCCACAGTTTAAATTTATCAAGAAGTCTTTTTTCATCAGCAGGCCCAATTTTTAAATTCATAACCAGAGCCTCCATGAGATCAAAGCAGGTATCGTAGTGCGCTGCAGTCCAAGCCATGAAGTCGCAATGGGCCCACTTGTTACGAACGTTTGATCTCACATCCTCAGCAATCAGTTTAACAGACGCGAATGGCAATGCTTCGCAGAGAACGGCAAGAGCAGCTGAAGAATCAAAGGAACTGTCAAATGCACTGAAGTGCGCCATGAAAGGCTTCATAAACAGTTTGGCCAAAGACACCTCATCCTTTACGCAGTAGTCGTAGTGGCTTCGGTGCAGGACAGTGTGGTTATTATTGATACTCTCATAGTTCAATTTCACCGTGGACGTTGGGATATTCTTCAGGAAGGCTGAGTAGGTCTGTTTGTCCAGTCCAAAGCCTCGTACCAAATGCTGGTAGAATGGAGTCAATTCAGCTTTGATCTTATCTCTGAGGCATGGAGTAAGGACATGATGAAGAGCAATGCCCACCACTAACCACCGGCGCTGCTCCTGGGACGTTCCCGATACGGAGGCCATCTGTTTAGCTATTTCTCTTTCCTCTGCAGTTCAAGGTGGTGAAATGCCTTCAATTGGAGAGAAAAAAATCAGACAGGCCAGAAAAGAGCTCCAGGATTTAAGCAACAACTCTTTACACTTCGTTTTACTTTAAGTATAATGGTTTCCTAGATAAGGAGTAAGTCACAAAATGGTTTCTTTGCTTCTTTGTTTTTTGGGTTTTTTAATTTGTTAGGCTTAAAGTGTAACTTAAAATTTCCCATCATTTTTTGTAGGGTATTTTCTTTCAAGATCATTCTATATTGCAGGTTTGGATAACTGTTTAAAGTGCGTAAATTAAATAGTGAATATCACATTCGGTTAATAACAGGCAACCGGTATTTAAAGACAACTCGCCTCATGATGTGCTGAGGATGAATGCAATAAGCACTGCGTACAGTACTTCTGAACGAAAAAAAAAGAGATTTGAATTGAAATCAAGCAATTGCAGATATAGAGATTACTTCATGGGCAGCGCGCGCGTACGGGATTTTCGCACGAGTTGGTGATGTATCAGAAATCGAACGAGCGAGTGAGATTTCTGATACAAACAACGGGTGTGAAAATCCCGCACAAGCGCCCTGCGCCTTAAAGTAATTTATTTATTTCATACATACTGAACATTTCGTCTCTTTATTTAGAAAAAATGATCAGCGAATTTAAGAAACAAGGGCCAGCTCAAACCACATGCCCTAAAAATACATCATTCATTGGGCTCCACAAATGTTGTGGGTTAAAATATTGACAAAAGATTGAATAAAACTGAAATACGATTTGCTGACTCAAGACAGTCTAAGATGACTACATCATTTAATAACCCCTAGAACACCGAATAGTACTACCGATAGAAAAGCTGTGACAAAAATTGTCACTGGAATAGTGCAGCAGGTGGGCTGTCCTCATCGGATGAGTTGAGAACTCGCTTGTTTTTTTTTTTGTAGCCCCGTGCCACAGTAGAAACAGAACATTTCGAGGTATTTGGTGACTTTTTCAGCGTATTTATTGTAGTATTAAAGTGCCCTCCGTGAAAACGGCTCCACTAAATGCGCCTTAGGCAGGAATAACTGAACTGTTCGAGTAGGAGGATTCCGCAGTTGGCACTGTTTGCGAAGTTTTAGCAGCATGCGCTGTGCTTGGTGGGGCTGAATTGTCGCTCAAAATCAACATATTTTTCTGCTGCTCTTTTGACAAAGTGCTGTAATTGTTAACGCTCCACAAATTTCGGTGACCAGAGAGCTGCACGATGTGCGTCTGAGGAACATTGCTATCGTTCAGTTTTTGCATCATTCGCTTTCGCACGCTATGGTTGGTTAGTCGTCGCTCGAAGCCAGCTTGTCCTGCCATTGTTTTCATTAAAGAGGTAAGTTTATTGACTCCCATCGAACTCGCCTTGAACCAGCATTTACTGGAGTTTTTGCTGTGATTTATGCAGAGGTAGTACGGTGCTTCGACTCTCTGCATCGAGCAAGGTCTTTTCTCAGAGTATAATTTCTCCTTCAGCCATAAAAGCTTCTTCTGGCAGTTTTCTTGAGATATTATGCAAACCAAAATTCTAAACGTTTTATCTTTTTGACAAAGCTGCCAGAATAAAACCGTTAATGAAAACACAAAGCTATCGAAAACACGGTTGCTTTTGGTGGGTGCGCCGTAATTGGTCGAAACGTTCTACTCACACATGAAAAAGCCGTTTCGCTTTTCTGATTGGTTGATTAAAGAAAGACGCGAACCGTGTTTTCACTCAGGTTGACTCAAACAGAATCACTCAGTATGTATGAGATAAATTTCAATTTAGAATCCAAAAGAAGGCGTGGTCGTTGGTTCGTCTCCTTAAGAATTCTCTTCGGTGACTTGACAAGTCGTTCGTACAATCCTCCCCACCATGGGGGCCCTCTAAGATTTTCTCTCGGGCAAAATACTTGATGACACTGGAATGATTTGTAATTCTCTCGAGCTCCTAAGAAGCACTCTTGAAGGTTTGGCGGTGTCCGATACCACTAAAGAAGGCCTTGAACGTCGAGCCACAAATCCTCTAAGGCACCTCAGAAATGCCTCTAAAGTCATACTGGGTAAGACCTCGAAGTGACCGCCCTCGTAGAACAACAGGTAAACAAACATATCCACACCTTACGCTCTTCCTCTCCGGTAGACTTTACAAAAAGTGGTCCGACATAACACACTGAGGTTTTTTGATCCTGGGCATCAAAAGCCCCCAATGGAGAAGAGGGGGCATGGTGACTAGCCTGTTGTTCTGTTGTTCTTGAGTCAAAAGTCTTTATCTTTAAATTGATACCAAATTTGCTACCTTTTGGATTATTTTTTAACCTTTTCGGCCCATGGAAACACGACAAACGTTTCGGGGCATTTAGAAGCTCACCTTGGGCAAGTTGCAGTCTTTCTTTCGCCTTTATTGTTCATTCTGCGAAGAAACCGAAACGATACGATCCTTGTTTTTTCACTGAAGCACGTGGCATGAAAATTTCGAGAGTATTCAAGATGTTTTGAAGATTTTAGACCAAGGAGACGTCGAAGCGCACGAGAAGCCGAGAGAGGTTTCCAACAGGAGAGTGGGCTCGTAGAGCAAAGTATAAGCAGGTAGGACTCGTGGAAGCGAGCAAAAGCATTAAACGTCTTGAGCAGGAGGCTGTAAATGCGAAAGAGACAACCAGTGTTCTAAAGGAAAGCAATGCTCAGCTGCAGGAGGATATTAACCAACTCAGTCTTTTACAGAATGCTTTTTGTGAGTGCTTTGGGATTCGGTGTGCATTACCCGTGCTCAGTTATGATTGGTAAACAGAGTTTTTTTCTGCTACTGGCTTATGCTTTACTGTCTTTTTTAGCGTGGCTTACTCGAGGATGAAAAAGTACACTTACCAAGAGGCAATACTGTGAATAGACTGTGGAACAGTTTTGTATCTTATGCCAACCAAAAAGATATTGTTGATTTGTGTAGTTCGTCTGTTAAGGGTTAGTTTAGTTGTACCTAAAGTAGTAAATAATGCTGTTGCAAAGTTTGACAAATCCACCAAAAATTTTTGAAAGATCTTTAAGCGTTGTTTATAGAAGTGGTATTCTAAGCAATAGAAAATACTGTGAGTTGCGATCGTCGGAAATGTTTGACTTAAATGGCAACAAAAGAAAGCGAAGGCGAACAGAGTTCAAAGAAGGTTGTAAGGTGCCCTCATTAGTACCATTTAAAGATTTAATGAAATTCATATCAGAGCAAAACATTGGCACCCTACACAACATACCTCAAGCCAGGGCTGATAGTGAAATCGAGAAAGAGAGTGAAGAAGTTTTTCAGAATCTGTTACCACCCGTATCTGGTCATTATATTGACTTGCAAGAAAGTTTGTTGCAAATGGCTGATTTACCACATAAGAAAGTGATTATTCTACTTCGCGACAAACCATGGATGACTGGTCAGATCCGTAAAGCCGTTCGAAAGCATGATCGTTTTTTAAAAACTTATTCCAAATATAAATCACCTACATCCTGGGATCGTTATCGTGTTCGGAGGAACTTAGTAGTTAGTCTCGTCAGGAAAGCGAAGGTTAATTATAATACAAAGACTAACCTAGCTCTTAGTGATCCAGCAATTTCTTCCAAAAAATGGTGGCGTATTGTAAGATCTATGTATGGTAATAAGTGTTACTCGGCTATTCCGGCGATCCCCGAAGGGCGCCTTAAATTATGACCTTTTTTCAGAAAAATTTGCCTGTGCTCTTTGTGATGCATCTTTTGAAGACGTGAAACATTATTTCCTATACTACCCAAGTTTTGCTGCTCTGCGTGAAAAGACGTTTAGCTCCGCTGCACAATTACTTGGAAATAGATGGCATTGTGCCTCAGATAAGAAAAAAATCGTTTGGTTTTCCTTAGATAAGAAAAAAATCGTTTAGCTTTTAAATGGCATTTATACTGCTGATTTTCAAATTAACGTTAGGTTGTTTCAGCTTGTCCAGTCGTATATGTACATATATTATATGTTACCTAGATACAATCTCTTAACGCATCTGTATTTTAATTTTAACGGTCAATCGTTGAAGTTGCCTGATGAGTGTGGTCCTACAATTTCGGACCATACGAAAAGAGCACTGTCGCAATAAACGATCAATAAGTACTCCTGAAGCCTGAACTCCTATTAGCGGAGCTCCACCCGCGCGCGAAGCGCGCGCGTGTGGACGGAGCTCCATAGCTAAGGAAATGTGGTAATCTACCCATCCGAGAAAATTTGGTAATCACGTGACCGTACGCCCGACCGTCCGTCCGCACCACAGGGGAACCAATGTTTTCTCTCACACTTTCTAGCTAGTTTGGGAGCCCAATAGAAAACTAATTGTACATCAATGTTGTGATCAATTGACAGCTGTCAAAACAGGATATCCGCTGACCAGTATCACCTGACCGTAACGCGGGCTCAAGTGTCGACCCATCGAGGTCGAGTACTTTTTGAAGTTATCCGCTGACAAATTACCAGTTTCAAATGATCGCAGGCTCAAGTCTATTTTTTCCAATGATTCATATGAAATATGTTGTGTTTATGTCACTATGGCCCCGCACTGTCAAGATTTTGATTTCAAACTGACCTCGGACGCGAAAATTCAGCCACTTTTTTAAAAATAAAGACGGGGAAGACCTTTTCTTACCATGGTCACGCGTTGGTCACGCTCTACGTCCAATTTTTGTACTCTGATTGGTCAAAATTTGACAGGTGAGTTCATGCGGAAAATTTATGCAGCATCTTGAAAGTTGTTTACTTTGACAGAGTTTTGTGTCAACTTGTGATGTTTTTAACTGTCTTTTTCCACTGGATGTACAAAATGAAATACAGCTGCTATCAAGAGTCTTCTGTTATCCATGGCTGGTTTGTTTATTGGGTTTTTGGTTGAGAAATGCGTCGCTTGTTAAAATTGGGTAATCCGATTTCGGATGGCATCGTTTTCCTCTTTCACCTTGCTCAATGCGTAAGAGGGTTTAAAAGTCTCAAGCAACTATGGCCTTCCTTGATATCTTTCAGGAACTGAATCTCGAATGGTAAGCCTGAGTAATTATTGTATTTGATGTTTGTTTTTGTTATATCTAATTTCATGAAGTCGAGCACAGTTTATGCGGCAAGTTTTTGCACGTTTGTTAAGATTTGAGTCAATGATCTGATCTAGTATCAGGTTTGATATAAGCTTACAGGACTTTAAAAGGCCTTCAGATTTTTTTTTTCACGGCAAATAGAAAACAAACGTTCCGAAGAATATTTAGTTATAAATTTGGCTGTAGAAAGAAAACTTTGAGTGATTTTCTTGCTTCGAGGAGTTCATCTTTGAAAAAAAAAACAAACACCGGGAGGCCGGCTGAAAGTAAAACAAAATAAACTTAAGCTTAAGCTTTATTAAAGCTTAAAGACTCAGGATTTTTAGAGACACTTTAATACTTGTCTTCGTGAATGAAAATTGTTGTCTCTGTAAATGTTTTACCGAATTATATTTCTTTTATTGATTGTTAGTAGTCTCTCTTGCAATTTTAATCGCTTGTCCGTGGTGTTTGTTTTCATCGTTCATGAACATCGCTTGCAGGAGTACATAGAAATGTCCCACGTATCAAACGCTTTATAAGATTACACATCGTTATAGCTGGAACCATTAAATAACAAAAAGTAATGATAATAAATTCGTTATTATGTTGAGACGTATCTCCATTAAAGTTCATTCAAACACTCGACCACACTGACAGCTCGCACTAAAAATGAGAACCGGCTGGACGTATGGGTGATTTTGGCAATTTTTGAACGGTTTCGCTAAAAGCCCACGATTGATCGTCCTGGACATTGAAAAATTGTGAAATGCCGTATTCTGTCCGAGGTCTGTATGATAAAAAGTACTGTTTCACCTCAGATGTGATGTATAAAAAGTATAAAAGGTTGGTTTACACACCCTCAGATTTGTTGGCAAGGATTTGTAAAGTAAACCTGTCGAACGCAAAAAAAATGCGGCCTGATTTGTTTTCCAAGAATTTGTTTTCGAGGCCTAATCTACCGTGATCAAGAGCCATTATGGCTCTTGAATGTGATAGAAGATGTTTGCCATTTTTTGGGTGTACATATATTTAGGCTATCAACTCGATGTAAGATGTTTCACTCTAAAATAACTTATCCTTTCCCTCAAAAGTCACATGAATGAGCCCTTAAGTTAACTGATTTGTGGATTACAAGTTCATTGTTTGATTTAAAATATAAATTTATTAATGGGAGCTTCGCTTTTAGCCCTGGCTAAATCTATATATTATTATTAATTGTCAATGATCTTCAATTAAATGAGTTGAGCGCTCTACGAAATACGTTCTACCCAGAATGCAAGTATATATATATATATATATATGTTGCATAAAAAAACGGTCCTTGTAAAAAAGCGTCATTTTTAGCGGAGCTCCACCCGCGCGCGAAGCGCGCGTGTGGACGGAGCTCCATAGCTAAGGAAATGTGGTAATCTACCCATCCGAGAAAATTTGGTAATCACGTGACCGTACGCCCGACCGTCCGTCCGCACCACAGGGGAACCAATGTTTTCTCTCACACTTTCTAGCTAGTTTGGGAGCCCAGTAGAAAACTAATTGCACGTCAATGTTGTGATCAATTGACAGCTGTCAAAACAGGATATCCGCTGACCAGTGTCACCTGACCGTACCGCGGGCTCAAGTGTCGACCCATTTAGGTCGAGTATTTTTTGAAGTTATCCGCTGACAAATTACCAGTTTCAATTGATCGCAGGCTCAAGTCTATTTTTCCAATGATTCATATGAAATATGTTGTGTTTATGTCACTATGTCCCCGCACTGTCAAAATTTTGATTTCAAACTGACCTCGGACGCGAAAATTTAGCCACTTTTTTAAAATAAAGGCGGGGAAGATCTTTTCTTACCATGGTCACGCGTTGGTCACGCTCTACGTCCAATTTTTGTACTCTGATTGGCCAAAATTTGACAGGTGAGTTCATGCGGAA
Source organism: Porites lobata (assembly GCA_942486035.1). Classification (NCBI taxonomy): domain Eukaryota; kingdom Metazoa; phylum Cnidaria; class Anthozoa; order Scleractinia; family Poritidae; genus Porites; species Porites lobata. The sequence goes on along the minus strand of CALNXK010000049.1, from coordinate 1,611,273 downwards.
AATTTATGCAGCATCTTGAAAGTTGTTTACTTTGACAGGTAAAGCTGACAGAGTTTTGTGTCAACTTGTGATGTTTTTAACTGTCTTTTTCCACTGGATGTACAAAATGAAATACAGCTGCTATCAAGAGTCTTCTGTTATCCATGGCTGGTTTGTTTATTGGGTTTTTGGTTGAGAAATGCGTCGCTTGTCAAAATTGGGTAATCCGATTTCGGATGGCATTGTTTTCGTCTTTCCGGCCTTGCTCAATGCGTAAGAGGGTTTAAAAGTCTCAAGCAACTATGGCCTTCCTTGATATCTTTCAGGAACTGAATCTCGAATGGTAAGCCTGAGTAATTATTGTATTTGATGTTTGTTTTTGTTATATCTAATTTCATGAAGTCGAGCACAGTTTATGCGGCAAGTTTTTGCACGTTTGTTAAGATTTGAGTCAATGATCTGATCTAGTATCAGGTTTGATATAAGCTTACAGAACTTTGAAAGGCCTTCAGATTTTTTTTTCACGACAAATAGAAAAAAAACGTTCCGAAGAATATTTAGTTATAAATTTGGCTGTAGAAAGAAAACTTTGAGTGATTTTCTTGCTTCGAGGAGTTCATCTTTGAAAAACAAAACAAACACCGGGAGGCCGGCTGAAAGTAAAACAAAATAAACTTAAGGTCTCGGTAAATGAAAATTTTAGTACATTGCTCGATTTTGTTTTTTTTGGATTTTTGGCATGAGTAGGTCCTAAATTTTATTTTGGAAGAAAAAGAAAATCAGAAACTGCTTTTTAACCCTTCTAAAATGAGTCTTTTCTGAGCTAACCAGCCAAGCGTGGACCTCGCGCTAAATCTTTAGAGCTGATTTTCTCTCACTCTATTTTAGACGCAAAAATCAAAATTCTCCGACCTCCAGTCGGGACAGGTTTTAAGCTATCGCTTTGAAACTTTCAGATATGATGGATAATGATATAGACTCAAAAAGGGTGTGAGGAATTTTCCGATTTCCCTTTGTAACTCATTTTATGCCAGTTTCTTTGCGTAAATCGCGCTCGAGATTCGACTTTTTAGTTTGAAATGCAATAATTCCGCTAATACGAGACATACGCAAATTTCCTCACACCCTTTTTTAGGTCTTTTATCTGTCAATCAGATGCAATAAAAAGGAAGTGAATATTTAACAACGCGAAAGGGCTGGAGCTTCAGCAGTAAACTCGATACCTCTGAGTTCGAGAGCAAAAAACTTAAGCGCCTTTTGAAATTCGATGAAATAAAATCTTTCATAAGGTAATTTAGTCTTTTAGCTTTAATTTGATATATAACTTGCCTTTGTAGCGAAAATACTCGCGCGACTAGAATTTTTTTCTGTGGGCACCTCGTTTTCCTTTACCGAGACCTTAAGCTTCAGCTTTAAGCTTAAAGACTCAGGATTTTTAGAAACACTTTAATACTTGTCTTGGTGAATGAAAATTGTTGTCTCTGTAAATGTTTTACCGAATTATATTTCTTTTATTGATTGTTAGTAGTCTCTCTTGCAATTTTAATCGCTTGTCCGTGGTGTTTGTTTTCATCGTTCATGAACATCGCTTGCAGGAGTACTTAGAAATGTCGCGCGTATCAAACGCTTTATAAGATTACACATCGTTATGACTGGAACCATTAAATAACAAAAAGTAATGATAATAAATTCGTTATTATGTTGAAGCGTATCTCCATTAAAGTTCATTCAAACACTCGACCACACTGACAGCTCGCACTAAAAATGAGAACCGGCTGGCCGTATGGGTGATTTTGGAAATTTTTTGAACGGTTTCGCTAAAAGCCCACGATTGATCGTCCTGGACATTGAAAAATTGTGAAATGCCGTATTCTGTCCGAGGTCTGTATGATAAAAAGTACTGTTTCACCTCAGATGTGATGTATAAAAAGTATAAAAGGTTGGTTTACAGACCCTCAGATTTGTTGGCAAGGATTTGTAAAGTAAACCTGTCGAACGCATAAAAATGCGGCCTGATTTGTTTTCCAAGAATTTGTTTTCGAGGCCTAATCTACTGTGATCAAGAGCAATTATGGCTCTTGAATGTGGTAGCTGATTTGTAACTGATTTGTGGATTACAAGTTTATTGTTTGATTTAAAATATAAATTTATTAATGGGAGCTTCGCTTTTAGCCCTGGCTAAATCTATATATTATGTAAAAAAGCTGCCTTTTTACAAATTGCGGAGCCCCATAGCTAAGTAAATCTACCCATCCCAGAAAATTTGGTTATTACGTGACCGTACACCGAACGAACGAACGACCGTCCGTCCGCACCACAGGCATACCAATGTTTACTCTCACACTTTCTAGCTAGTTTGGGAGCCCAGGAGAAAACTGATTGCACATCAATGTTGTGATCAATTGACAGTTGTCAAAACAGGGTATCCGCTGACCAGTATCACCTGACCGTATCGCGGGCTCAGGTGTCGGCCTATCGAGGTCGAGTACTTTTTGAAGTTATCCGCTGACAAGTTACTAGTTTTCAAATGATCGCAAGCTCAAGTTTGTTTTTTTTAAAGTTTATATGAAATATTATGAAATATGTCGTGTTTATGTCACTATGGCCCAGCACTATTAAGATTTTGATTTCAAACTTACCTCGGACACGAAAATTCAACCAGTTATTTCAAAACACAGGCGGGGAAGACCTTTTGTTATCATGGTCACGTGTTGGTCACGCTCTACGTCCAATTTTTATGCTCTGATTGGTCGAAATTTGACAGGTGAAACTTGCTTAGTTTGACAGCTGAAGCTGACAGAGTTTTTTTGTCAACTTGTGATGTATTTTACTGTCTTTTCCCACTGGCTGCACAAAATGAAATACAGCTGCTATCAACAGTCTTCTGTTATTCATGGCTGGTTTGTTTACTGAATTTTTGGTTGAGAAATGCGCCGCTTGTCAAAGTCAGAAATCCGATTTCGGATGACATCGTTTTCATTTTTCACCTTGCTGGATGCGGGTTGAAAAGTCCCTCAAGCGATTCTGGCCTTACTTGATAGCTTTCAGGAGCTGCATCTCGAATGGTAAGCCTGAGTAATTATTGTGTTTGTTTTTTTATATCTAATTTCATGAAGTCGAGCGCAGTTTATGAGGCTAGTTATGCACGTTTGTATTAAGATCTGAGACAATGATCTGACCTAGTATGAGGTTTGATATAAGCTTACGGAACTTTACAAAACCTTTAGTCGATATTTTTTCTCCGCAAATAGAAAGAAAAAATGTTTCGAAGAGTATTTAGTTATAATTTTGGCTGTAGAAAGAAAGCTTTGAGCGATTTTCTTGCCTCGAGTTCATCTTTGAAAACAGTAAACACCGGTAAGCCGGCTGAAAGCTTTAACTTAGCATTTTTAGAGACGCTTTAATTCTTGTCTTCGTGAATGAAAATTTTTGTCTCTGTAAATGTTTCACCGAATTATATTTCTTTTATTGATCGTTAGTAGTCTCTTGCAATTTTAATCATCGCTTTGCCGTTTGTTTTCAGTCGTTCATAAACATCGCTTGCAGGAGTACTCAAAATGCCGCGCGTATCAAATGCTTTTTAAGATTACACATCGTTTTAAAACCATTAAATAAAAAATAAACACAATAAATTCTTTATTATGCTGAAGCGTAACTCTTTTAATGCTTACTGAAAATTTGGAGCTTGTCAAAAGTGAGAACCGGCTGGCCGTATAGGGGTTTTTTGAAATTTTTTGAACGGTTTTGCTAAAGGCCCACGTGTGCTTCGATGGTTCTGATTATTTGTCCTGAAAAATTGTGAAATACTGCATTTTGTCTGAGGTCTTATGATAAAAACAGCGCCTCATATTACTGTTTCACCTCAGATGTGATGTATAAAAAGTATGAAATGTTGGTTTACACGCACCCAGACTTGTTGGCAAGATTTTGTTAAGTAAATTTTTCAAAAATTCGGCCTGATTTGTTTTCCAAGAATTCGTTTTCCAGGCCTAATCTACTGTGATCAAGAGCCATCATGGCTCTTAAATGTGATCGAAGATGATTTCTATTTTTTGGGTGTACATATAAGGCTATCAACTCGATGTAAGATTTTTTTTCACTCTAAAATCACTTAGCCTTAGCTTTCCCTAAAAAGTCACATATGTGCCCTTAAGTTAACCGATTTGTAGATTACAAGTTTATTGTTTCATCTAAATTATAAATTTATTAATGGGAGCTTCGCTTTTAGCCCTGGCTAAATCTATATATTACAAGTTAACCGGTTGTAAAAATACTGCTTTTTTACAAAAATATATTTTGTAAAAAAGCAGCATTTTTATAGTAAAAAAGCTGCTTTTCTATGTAAAAAATCTGTTTTTTTACACAAGATATACGTGGAGAGTCCGCCCGATAGGGGTATCTTTTTCGTGAAAAATGGTATATGAAAGCATAAGGGACCTCGGAGCTGAGTCTCCCCGTAGAAAACATGGTTAGAATATTATTATACTGTACTGTAGTTTTCGTGCGTTTCTCAGACTATAGATCGTTTTCACTGTCACGCAACAAAAAAAGAAATTGAAAACTGTCCAGTGAAAGAAGCCAAGAAAATGATATGTTATAAATGACTAATGTTTAAACAATTTGTCCAAGACTCAGGTCTTTTTGGCCCACAGTTTCTGAGTTATTTGCCGAAACGTTTCACGCATCTTTGTAGAGCTTTGTATGGAGACGCCATATTGGTGCACGGTTTTGGTGCACCAATATGGCCGCCGAAAATCAACAAAAACATCTGGAGTTCACTTGTTCTATAAAAGCTCCTTCTTTTCACTCGAGAACTAGCCTACGTGCGCATAAAAATATCTTCTAATACTTGAAATGGTTATACTGCTGAAAATCAAGGGGAGAGACTTTTTTTCAACGAGACAGCATTCCTATTTTGGTGTCACGCACTGTGAAAACTCGGAAGTTCAAATTGCGGTATTTTCGAAATGAAACATGCTATGGGACTGAAAACTTGTACAGAGATTAACTTTTTGTTTATCTTCAACCTAGTGTAAATAAGAATTCGTAAAACCTCGCTATTTTGACTTTCCAATTTGATGACGTCACTGTGAAAACCATCTATACGTTATCAGATATCCCGCGCTGGTCACGTTCACGCTCCGGTGTCCACACTTTGGGAGGCACGTGTTATTATGGGGCTTTTAAATTCCCTTGTTAACGTGCTGAAAGCGTTAAAATCGGGTTAAAATTTTATGTTCTTTTTGCTATTATCATTTCTTGTTTCCCTTGGCGTTTAATTCTCCAGTTGTTGGATTCGAGGAAGGAACATGCTGTAATTTCTTTTTTTATGCTTATCGGCAGGGATCACCACAGCAGTAGATCTTAGTTTTCGAGAGTTTAAGTTTTCGCAATACCCGACGGCAGTAGTTGCATGTTTAGCAAAAAAAGAATAGCTGGGTTATTCACTGAACGCTTATTTATAAGCAATGCCTGTCGCAATCTCTTGAACGAATCAATGCCGTCATATTCTCTCCTTCATTGCTACTTTTGTTCAAGCAGAAAACGGTACCGCTTTTTTTTTGTGAATTATTTGTATCTATTTTCCAAGGTTATCAGCTGCAATAATCAGTTTAGCTGTCAACAAAACACTTGGCGAGCATTGCACGCGCACAGTTAAGAAATCATTAACTCGGTATACAGCAAATAAAGCCAATTAAAGGCAAATAAAGGCAACTTAATAATCGCTTATTAAAGTTTGCCATTTCCTTTTGCTTTGATGCTCTCAGCACTGGATAAATTATACCTCCATTTCTAGTATAAATTCTTCAGGAATAATCAACGACACCAATCGTTAGGCCATTTCCTGTATAACGTTGCGTTAGATTTCTATCAGGGGATTCATGCTATGTCGAAATCCATGTGGCTGCATGCAAGAGTGTCATGTCTACGTTACAACGTAGGAACATGTTCATTCGACGGCTAATCAAGCAAAAGAAAACGCTCGCCTACAAACGCACATACACTTGCTTGTTAGTCTAATTTTTGCAACACACAGAGCAACTTGCAAGGCCATAAAACAGCAGCCGATTCGTTTATAAGAATTAGGGACTATAAAGGCGTCTGTAACGTCGGGCAATGCGTGTTTCATTTTAGAGATCGAGATGTTGTGTAAAAAAACGGTAATATTTTTGTAAAAAAGCAGTATTTTTACGACCGGTTAACTTGTAAAAAAGCAGCTTTTTTACATAAAAAAACTGCTTTTTTACAAAAATATATTTTTGTAAAAAAGCAGTATTTTTACAACCGGTTAACTTGTAAGAAAGCAGCTTTTTTACATAAAAAAGCAGTATTTTTACAACCGGTTAACTTGTAAAAAAGCAGGTTTTTTACATAAAAAAGCTGCGTTTTTACAAAAAATATATTTTTGTAAAAAAGCAGTATTTTTACAACCGCTCAATTTGTAAAAAAAGCAGCTTTTTTTACATAAAAATGACGCTTTTTTACAAGGACCGTTTTTTATGCAACATATATATATATATATATATATTTAGTATATACACACTCAGTGATCTTGTTGATTTAAGCAATCTGATTGGTTCGCTATCTCGGACTATTTAACAATTATTCCACGAGGGCGCGTTGGATATGAGATAATAGATAGCCAACGAGGCGCGTAGCGCCGAGTTGGCTATAATCATCTCATATCCAACAAGCGCGAGTGGAATAATTGTTTTATTCAGTTTTTCATAATGTTGATTATGAAAAACTGAATCATTGGATAATGCAATTCTAGCATTTTGATTGGCTTAGCCGTTATGGTATATGAGCTATTATACCATGCTCTCCATATATGGTCGGTGTACGCGTCAGTTTAAAATTGGAGGCTACCTGAGATTTTTTTTCGCGAAGGATAGAACGGCGCCCGAAGCAAATTGTTTTAATCCATTTCTTAGAATACTAGAAATGCAATTTCATCGAAAGAAAAAAGACAAAAACAAACAGAAAAGCCACAAGAGCTTGTTTGAAAGTTTGTCGAAAAACACGTGAAAACACATGGAATTAAAGTACCTTGACCAGCTACGAAAGAAGACAAGTGTTGTTTCTTCATGATCGCGAAGCCATTCGCCGATCGAGTCACTCGCCGATAGATAACTGCGGCTTGTTTATCCGACAGCAAGAATATAAATCACAAGTAACCAGCTACAAATACAGGCTATGCAGCCATTCACTAGAGCAATCGAGGCGGCAGCATAGCTTCTTTTCTCGTTCAGCAAAACCAGCTAATGTTGTGGCTTCAAACAACTTCATAACAAGCGACCAAGGTAATAGTTTTTCTCCGTTGTTCTTACTTTTATAACTGCACCGAAAATCCAAATTCACGGTAATTTCGACGGCTCTCACTTAAAAATTCTTTTCCTTCACATTATCTGCCAGGTTTTTTTAGCTGTTCTGCTGAGTAAAATCCTAGAATCCCGATGAGTTTTTAAAAAACTAATGTTCATCGCTACAATGTTTTGATTTTTCATTCATGCAGTTCAGGCGAGTCCGTTCGCGCGTTGACAGTTTTGATAGACGTGTGACATGTGAATAGCGGAAGTCCCTTGTCTTTTCCGGTTTGTTCTAGTGGGGGAGATTCAACGAGATTTTGTGGGCGTTTTTAATAAAACAATTATTCCACTCGCGCTTGTTGGATATGAGATGATTATAGCCAACTCGGCGCTACGCGCCTCGTTGGCTATCTATTAGGGAGTTTAAGATACTCCGACTACGGACTACGGCTACAGATAAACATGCTACTGCGCATGATCAAAACCATGTGACTGTTCATTTTTCCCGCGTAGTCCTGCGGCTACGGTGAGTTGTTGAGCTGTTTCGCGTAGTCGGGACTACGGAGAACATTTTGCTCGTATTTTGCCGTCTCGGTAATTCAAGAATCTCGTCTTTTCGTAAAAACGTTTTCAATTTACCTGCTTTAAGCGAGAGGGAAGCGAAATATGTAAGTTGTGTCTAATTTCTGCTCAGATTTACGCCTTTAATCCACTGTTGTGACTGCATTTTATAAGCTTAGCTGTTTATACGCAGAATTCAGATTGACGGCCTAGGAGAAGAGAAATCATGCAGGTAATTTACTTTCTCTTCGCACTTGAAAAGTTTCAATGTTTGTTCGAGTTGATTAGTGAGTCTCTGTACTTGTGTAACCTTTATTTACGCGAGTTTTTGTATCGCGCCATTTGCTGAATGAAAATGATGTAAACATGCTCGAGACAATTGAAACTCGGCATTTCAGCACTTCAAACTACATCAGATCAGTAGTCGGAGAAGTCCATCTTCTAAATCTAATAAATGAGCTATTACTGTTTCTGTCTATATCTTTAATATTTGACATAAGTATTCAAGGGCGAAAAAATAAAACCTGTGTAACCAAAACTTTGTTTACCAATTTCACCCGTCGTAATTGCTTCCTTCAAGTATGGAAGAATTTGTTCATTGTTCTAAAGATAAGATCACATGCAAAACTGACTTGCATTTTTGTGAACTGTGATGAAAACAAGAAAATCTTTGCGTGTTGTTTCCTTCTCCGCCTCTTCTGTCGTAGTCTACTGTCTGTAGTGCAATCTTAACGTTCTATATTTGCACGACTCAACCCAGTGCTACGAACAAAGGACAACGCTCGTCCAGCCGTAGTTCGTAGTCCGTAGTCTCCGTATGTTAAAGGGGCTATGTCACCCAACACGCATGCGCGAGCCAATGAAAACAAACTTGAAAAAGACAGCCCAACTTTTTCAAGTTGTGTCGGAGATTTTGGAAGGCTGTTTTTATCTGTCTAAATCTCAGCCATCGTTCGACAGTTAGCGAAGTTTTGTATTAAGAATCATTCTATGGTGATTACAGAACAATTTTTTGGCGTTATTTTAAAATTGTTTGCCTGTGGAATGTTTTTACGTGGATTTACTGTGTCCTCTTATCAGCGGCCGTTGTAATGGCAGAGTTAATGACGGCTACTCCACAATGAGTGATGGAATCTTTGATGGAATCTTCCCTATAGTTCACAGGACCTTTCTATTGAGTTATTTTAGAGGCTGCTGGCTCTTGGATTTTTCTTGTGCTCAAAGTATGTGGACATATAATGAAGCGGCTATCGAGTTGGCGGCGGCCGTTTTTTGTAAACGATTACAAGAGCATCAGGCCATGAGTTTTGTGACGAAACTAAACTCCTGGCGAAGGAAACATTCTAAAATTCGGCTAGATTCCTTCTTGTATTCATCTCGATTCACGGCAAAGATAAACACGACCGTTTGCTCGTCCAGATTGTTCTCAACGGACTTAGAGAGGCACCTTAGTACGAGTTAGATCCTGTAAATGCCATGTTTTTGAACTGTTTGTGTTGGAGCATAATTTTGGAAAATAGCAGAGTTTGCTTTCCCTTTTTATCAACGGACTGCTTATAGTGGAGTAGTATACCAGTGATGCTGGGTTCTGTTTTTCTCGACGTCGCAGTGATTCGGCACGATCGAACAATTTTGCGCGATAATGTATGTTTCCCTAAGATCAAAACAAAGACTTGGTCTCTTGTTCTATCAGCATCTAAATTATAAAATCAATAGCGACAGACAAGTCTAATTGTTAATGATTTGAATCAGTCTTGGTCTTTATCTTCGGTCTAGCGTCTTTTGTAGCTCGTTTGTAAAATACAACTTCCATTTATTTTGTTGAATAAGACAATATGTTGTTGTTGAATTTTTGTTTGCGCTCTATTTTATGAATGGCATGCGTTTTTACTTCAAAACTACAAGTAAAATCGTCGTCGCAATTTTATTCTTGATCTAGCATAACCAGAGAAGAAACGTTCCATAAATTATATCGAAATATCCCTTATCTAAACCCAGTTCGCTAAACCTCTCTAAATTCGGAACCTTGGACGTGACAGAGAACATGAAGAAAGTCACGCGTTAAAAACAATAGAATTTTGACAGTTGAAAGTAATTTGCATAACCTCACAGCGCACATGGAGAAAGTCACGCGTTAAAAACAATAGAATTTTGACAGTTGAAAGTAATTTGCATAACCTCAGAGCGCATGCTCTCCAGCTGACATAGCCCCTTTAAACTCCCTATTATCTCATATCCAACGCGCCCTCGTGGAATAATTGTTAAATATTCACCTCCTAGCGAGTGGATAATGTGTGAGCTCGGTGTTTTTCCCATTTTTCTAGAGAAAGATCTTTTAAAAGTCGACAAAATCCTAGGGCTGACTTTTTTTAAGGCAAGAAAAGACTTGGAAGGATTCAATACGGCGTTTTTCAATTTACTGTAGCTGAGTTTTATGCTCGATAGATTGTTAAAACTCCCGTGTATTCGCGTAGAAGAAGCCGTTTCGTGAACTCAGCGTTTTCTAACGAGAAAATTTGGGCTCAAAAATCGAAGTTTATTTATGACAAACAAATTTAAAAGGAAATGTTTGCAGAAATTCTACGTTTCAAGTAAACAGGAAAAAGAATGATACAGGAAGACGACGTCTTACCTCGAGCAACCGAGCCGCCATTTTTGTCAGCACTTCATGCGAAGAACGACACAACAAACCCTTTTGGCTATAAACTCGGCGAGTCAACCGAAAACAACAAAGCTCTACTTTTCTTGTCAGGTAAGGAAACGGTTCAAACTTTTAGCGGTTCGATTTAAGCCATTACACTGTTGTTTGCGAAATGATAAACTTGTGAATCGCCACGTTTGAAAATTCTGCAAAGATCTATTTTTAAACTTACGCGTGATTTGATCTGTCAATCAAATCGTACTTTTTAATGGTTTGCTCTCTGATTTTGTTGAGATCACTTCGTGTGTATATACTAAAACAATTATTCTTTTCAATCTCGGTGAATAGTGGCTTTGGGAATATTTACCGAGCCGCGAAATATTTTGCCACTACTCACCTCGATTTCAAAGAATAATTGTTAAATATTTTTATGAGTGTGTGTTCGATCTTGACGTGCACTTGTATTTTAAAAATATTCAAATGAAAACAGCGTAAGCTCTCTAGATGAGCCCTTTAGGCTCTTAGAGCAATTGTTGCAATAAATATCGTTCATTAAAAAAAAAGATTGCGCACACAATATTTTCAGTTTACACAGTGGGTATTCATTCTGTCAATTGCAGGTAGGCATATTGGATTCCTGCTATACACTAAAAATACAGGCACTTCAGGATCACTTAGGCCCAGTTCATACGTCGTGCTTCTGCCGTGCCGAACTTAATTCTTGAATTAAGTTCGACATAAGCATGGCAGAAGTACGACGTCTGAATCAAAGTTTTTAATTT